>PVIH01004190.1:70771-145154 GCA_004025045.1 Sigmodon hispidus
AGGCACATTCACACTCCAAAGGTATTAGCTCAACTATGTTCATAGCAGCATTATTTGTAATAGCAAGAACCTGGAAACAACCTAGATGTCCCTCAACTGAAGAATGGATTAACAAACTGTGGTACATCTACACAATGGAGTACTACTCAGCAGTAAGAAAAAATGATATCCTAAAATTCACAGGCAAATGGATGGATTTAGAGAATATCCTCCTGAGCAAGGTATCACAAACTCAGAAAGATAAGCAGGGGATGTACTCACTCATTAGTGGTCTCTAAGCAAACAAACAAGAAAAAAAGCCAAGCATGCCCAAGCGGCAAACCACAACCACTGAACAGCTTGGGATCAGAAACACCCTGGACTGACCCTTCGAACCCCACTCCAACTATAGGAACACCTGACTCACTCTTGAGGGAGGGGGGACAAAACTGGATTTGCCAGGAGTGGAGACTGATCCAAGCATTATTGGGTCAGTGGGACCATAGGACAGTATAATTACTTTAAATATTGCTGGAAGTTGTATTTTTCTTGAGAAATTATTGCTTTACAAAAATTTCTGCCTGGTGGCTGATTTAAACATGAAGCACCTGTGCCCATGCAAACGCAGACTATAGGAAGATTAGCTACAAGTGATGAGAAGGTGAAAAGGAAAGGAGGGAAAAAGAGAAGAAAGAGTGAGGAAAGAAGGAAGATAGAAAGAAAGAAAAGAAGGCCTTGGGGAGGAAAGAGAGAGAGATTTAATTATAGATAAAGGACATTTAGGTTTCCATTTTAATACATGTCCTCTTTATATTCTCGAAATTATGTTATTACGTACTCAAACAATCTTGAATCTTTAGGTTCTGCATCTTTTACAATTTACTTAGTTATATTATCAAACTAAAATTCTGCTTAAGACCTGCCAAAATCAGATACATTCAGAATATTGTAATTTTGACTGAAACTCCCAACCTTCAGGAAGTTTGATATGAAAACTTAGAGATGTTTCTGACTAGTAGAAAATGTGGTGTTTTGGTGAGTTATAATCAAAAGGAGAGAGGAGGATAGTACATGAGTCCCAGAAAAGATTGAGAGAATTCCTCTGAGAGATTATCTTCCAAGATACAACATACTTTGCACCTTCTGTGTGATCCCTGATAGCAGTGAATATTTTTCATATTGAATCACAGTAACATTTGTAACTCTGAAGATGCCACACGTTCTCCAGGAGGACAATTAAAGGTTATGTCTTTCTCCCTGTGTTGCTGAACAGTTTTGTATCATTCTAGTTTACCTTCTAAACCAAACTTCATTATATTTTAGGCTATTATTCCAAAGGCTAATACAATCCAAATTTCAAGCCAATTTAAGATTTTTAAACTTAAAATCAGGTTAGCATATTAAGCATTCTACTTAACACAGGGCTTGTAAATTACAGAGTGGACTACCCATCAAAGATGGAGTGGATCTTTAGTTCCACAGGTTTAAATGTTAAATCTAATAGAAATGTTTTAAGAGATGATATATGGTATGGTCTGAAGTCTGAGAAGATAAAAATAGCTAAGTGTTTCCATTAATTGCATTCTTTCCCAGAGAATATCAGTCTTTGTTTGCTTCTTTTTAGTTGATTTTATTTTTTCCAGTATATATTTTTACCTCCTATTTCCTTATCTCTGGATTTTCCTTGGAAATTATTGTGATATCTTGAGGCCTCCTTCAGTTAGCCGAGAACATGGCTGGCTCACTATAGGAAGCATGGAAAGTATCATTAAATGAAAAATAAATTTTGTTTTCCTTAATGAAAAGGATAGGCCTGTGGACAATTGAAAAATGGTGTCTGGAATATTGAACAGTATGAGCCTGCACTAAAGATTTCCAGAGGTTATCAATCTATTCATAAGACATTGTGCACAAGGCATATAGTCAAAATAGAAAATGCAGACAGAGAATCATTCAGTTCTCTGTGACACTGTGTCTCCTAGTAGTATCAGAAACTATACCTGTAAAGTCTCACCAACATGATCACCAAAATATGAGATGAATCAGAAGATCAGCAAATAACATGTGAAACCGAATGAAGAGAAGCCCAGTAGACCTCACCTCAACCCTACACAAAGAACTATAGACATCTGAGAAAAGCTGGGATTGAGAGAGGTGGTCTTCCTCAGGGAAGAGAACCATGATCAGCCCTAAAAATAAATGTACTAGTAACATTATATTGACTCAATAGCTTATATTTGAGAGTATTATCTATCTATCTATCTATCTATCTATCTATCTATCTATCTATCTATCTATATGTCTTCCTATAACAACAAATAATGAAAAAGAAAGAGGCCATAAATTTGAAGGAGAGCAGGGTGTGGTATAAGGAAGACTTTGAGGATGGAAAGAGAAGGGAAAAGTTACAATAAATTATAATATCAAAATATAAAAAGACCTAAAAATGACTCCATCTTATACAAAGTTGTAATAATTCTAAAAGTTATAAAGCTTATTAAAATGTCTGCTATAAAATGTTAAAAATGACAATGCCTATGCTTCTCTTGTATTTAAACAAATATTTTTTAGGTATGGAAGTAAGAACTAGAATGTAATTGTTGAGAAATAAGAACTACTATAATACAATTGTTTCCTTGGCTTTCATGACATCTATTAGTTTTTCATCTTCAATATTTTAGTTCTTTAATTGATTTAAATTTATGTGTTGTTTAGATTTCTTCTTGGCTTCATTTTCTTCTAGCTTTGTAAAATACACTTTTGTATAATATTTGTCTCTCCTGGTAGCTTTCTTAGTTTTTGTAATAAAGTACTTCATGTTGCACTGAATGAGTGATCAAGTACCCTCTCTTTTGACTTTTCTTCAGAAAGACATAAGTAAGATGTACATATCTTTCTGTCTGGGAAAAATTTACTATGGCTGCTGATATTATTGAAAAATATTAATAATCTAACAAAACTGTACATGCATGATTTAGGTATTATGATACTCCTAACACTGTTAGATTGTTTAAATTATTTCAAAGGCATAAAATAAGTGGCAGGACATATTGCTTTCAAGAATTCACTACAAGTAGATTTTTAGTTCTAGAAAGTGGAACAGTGAAAAATGCTCATGCTCAGAGTGTAAGCTTTACAAAAGTCAATCAGGATAGTAAAAATAGATACCTTCTAGTCAACCTTTTCTGTGTTTCTTATATATGTCTTTGTGTCTGTATGGACTTCCATCTGCAACCTTAGGAAGCAGTAAAAGAAAACTCTACTTTGAGGACTATGTATTATACTTTAACTAGTAAATAACTTCATGGAAAATAATGCATTCATTTGTAGTCAGAAGTTTCTGTCCTGCCAGAAACTCTCAAATACCCAATAGCTGCTTTACAAATAATTGACTCAGAGGCAAATATTACTTATAAATCCTCAACCAGTAGCTCAAGCTTGCTATTAACTAGTTCTTACATTTAAATTATTTCTAAGCTATGTTTAGTCCCATGGCTTTGTACATTTTCTCAGTCCAGCATTCTCATCCTGCTTCTTCTGCACCTGGCTGGCAATTGTGTCTCTGCGTTTCCTCTTTCCAGAGTTCTCCTTGTTGAGTCGCCCCACCTATATTTTCTGCCTGGCTACTGGCCCATCAGCATTTTATTAAACCAATATTAGTGGCAAGTCTTTACAGTGTACAAGAGCATTATCCTACATTATTCATTTAATATTATAATTTCTTTAAAGTCACCAAATATATTTAAAATTTATTATGAAAAGTACTGCAAATTTAAATCCATTACACAATAAGATTAAGAATACCCAATATTATACATTCAGAAAAAAAATTTTATAAGCTAGAGTAATAATTCAAAATAAAAGCATTGGAGCTTCATCTTATATTTTATACTTTGACTATTAAATATATATTTATGTCTTATTCACTCCCCAAACTAAAAAAATCTATAACAAAGTTAGAACTAAAATGATTAGGTCTGTATCCTCTAAAATAATTTATGTTTCTTGCATGCATTCAGCCTTTTCTCTTTATCTAATATGTAGTATTTCTTGTTTTTTTTTGCTATCTCTTTTCTGTATCTACATGCAGACTTTTTACATATATACATATATCATCAGCTAGATTCTGATTATGAGGAAGAACTTATATTCTATTTTTCTGAGTTTGTGTTACCACATAATTTGTTTGTTTAATAAATACATTCACTGTATGTTTACCATTTACTTGAATTATTTCCTAATGTTCCTTGGATATTTTTCAGAAAGAAACAGGTGTTCACAATTTCTCCCTTATTAGGTATTCAAAGTATCATATTATTATTAGAACATCTTCCTCAAAGGGAAAGGTACTGTAGTATACTTTGGGTGTACTGCACAAAGTTCATATTCAAAGATTCTATTTTTAATTTTATTATAAAAGGCTTATATTAAAAAATATTGATCTTTTTGTTTTAACTAAAATTGAACATAATAAGAAATAATAATAATCATAGTTTTGTATAAACAATGATGGACTTGCACACTAGGAACTAACCTAGTTTTCAAAATCATTGAGACATACACTCTTAGTAACTGGCTCATTTGTTGTAAACTTACTCAAAAAAATTCTGATGATTTATTGACTATCAGCATCTTTGCCACATCCTATATGAAGAAATAACATTATTTATAAAATAAAATTTACATAATTTTATTTTGTGTAGTTAATTCAGTCAGTGGAATGTTTTCCCCATGAAAGCATGAAGACATGGGTTTAGATGCTGGTACTCAAATGTAAAGCTAGGCACAGTTTAATCCCAGTTGTAGGGAGGCAAAGACAGGATGGCACCTGTCATTTGCTAGCTGCCAAGTCTAACAAAATCTGAGACCTTTGTGAATCAGTGAGACTTCATCTTCAAAAAAATAGGATGGAGAGTGATTCAAGAGGACACCCAATGTCTACCACTAGCTCCCATGTACTTATGCAACAGGTGCACCTATATATGAACAGGAACATGTACACACCACACATACAACAAATCCCCAAATGCCTGGCTTGACACAATAGTAGAAACAAATATTCAGAACTGCAGAGCTGAAGAGACAATCTATAAAAACAAATTGTGGGAACAAATGCAGTGTGTTTCAGAGCTGTTTCATTGTAACCCATCACAGTCACATTAAAAGTTCATCATTTTAAGTAAGAGTTACTTCCTGATTTGGCAATGAAAGCTGAGGTCATCACACAGACACACAGATGTTGGCTTTCTTTTTCAGGGTTTCTCGGGCTGCTGGGAGTAAGAATACTCAGTTGTAGTATATGTAGTCTCTCTTCTCCCAGTATTCTCTCCTCCACATGGCAAAGGAATTACTGTCTAATGTTCTCCACATGTCCAGACTTTGGCATCTATTTGATGTACAATTGATCTTAATTACCAAATCCCTTCTTCCTAATTTTGATAATTATACTATTGGACTTCCTCTGGCTTCTTCCACATTTAATGTTTACTCTCTGCTACCAATGGATACATTTTAATCTCTGACAATCATTAATTAATGAGGTTTAAACTCTTCGATTAATAAGTAAATGAAATTAGAAATTTAGGCAAATTGGGTTACTTTGTGCCTTTAGTTACATGTGCCTTTGCACGTAAAGAAACCACTGTACTTTACTTAATCTTTGTTTCCTGAAGGAACTTTCTAGAAGTAGAGGAGACTACTGAGGAGGAATAAGTCCTACTATAATCTCAATTTTCCATCTTGTTTGGTGGAAGGTGTTGGAATGAATGGACACAACCCTTTTCCCTAGAGTTACAGTACAGAGCATTGTTATTGCTGCCTTTTACTGTTGATGTCAACACATTAGAGAATTTTAAAAGAAAATTCCGAATCCTTACCTTCAAATCCCAAATCTCTCCCTGGACGTAAAATTATCACTCCTATTTTTCATAGATTATAAAATCACCTTCCAGTGACCAGATCAAAAGCTGAGAGAAACAAACATCCGTGTTAACCATGAGGAGCAGGGTTACATTTTTCTTTCCACTGATAAATCCCACCCCGGAACAGATTTCAGCAAGGCAGCTCACAAAGCTTGCGGGTGAACTACACAGGCCATGTGGGTGCCGAGCTCAGAGCCGGAAAGCAAACAGCTGCTGTAGCCTGATTTGAGTTAAAATAGTGTGAGTGTTTAGTCTGGCGCACGGCTTCAGGAGAGATTGGCAGCTGGGTCAAACAAAGTCCTTCCGTTGGCTCCCTTCCCAGGCTGCTCTGCTAGTATTTAGTGGGTCCTAGTGCTATGTAGGGCCCTTTTCTCAGGCAAAATCCTAACATCTGACCGCACCCTTTTTTCTATTTCAAAAAAAATAAAGAAAGAAAAAAAAGAGGAGAAAAAAAGAGGGAAAAATAGCTGTTTCTGCTTCTTTCGTTCTAAGATAAATTCTCCTGGAGACAACCTCTCCCACTAATTGTGTGTTAGCCATGCATTTTTTTTTTTTTTTTTTTTTTTTTTTTTCCTGAGAGCTGACTCACTGAGCTCTCAACTGGTGTGGAAAGCAGCCTGTTACAGTGCTGGATTCTTAAAAGGGCCGCTATGGTGTGTGAAAGAATATCTGTGTGTTTAGGCAGGAAACTTTTTGATCTACAGAAAAGCCAGAAGACACCTAGGTAAGGTTCCCCGGTCAGATCTACTCTTTGGGGGCAAAGTTTGGCTGTGAAATTGGCCCATACAAAAAAAAAAAAAAAAAAATGCAAGTTTAAAGGGTGCACGCTTAATTCTGTAGAAGTTGAAATGTACTGAATTGTTTACTTATTTTTTGTTCGTTGATTTAAAACTTAAATCAGGAGGCTGTAGTCTGTCTTTCGACGTTTGGTTTTCTGCTGGTGAACTGGTCGCAGTCGAAGTGGTTTGATTTCAGAGCGAAATCTTTACAAACTGACAGAGAAAGAAAATGCTTTTTAGGAGGGAAATTGACAAGTTTTAAAGAGAAATTGTATGAACACTAGAGGACAGCGGACAGTGCATTAGATTAGAGTAACATAGGTTTATTACCAAAAGAGGAAAAAAAATAATTGAATGTTGCTTTGGGAGGAATATTAAGTGAGTTGTCTTTGTCTCTTACTTTTAAATTTTAGTCGCTGATTTAGCCTGTTGGGTCACATTTTTTGAGAGTGCTGAAGGCTGCCATGAATCCTTAATGAGGCCCCTTTGCACATGATTTTGGCCAAGTGCCAAAATCAACTTCCCAGCGGCGAGCTTTCTCTCAAAGAACCTGGAGAGATATATAGTTTTTTTTATTAGAAATCATGTTTGAAAGCCGCCACAACCAGTTGTGTAGGCATGTCAAAAATGACTTTATACAGTAAATATGAAATAAGACTTCAATTTTTTTCCTCATATTGTCACTGTGGAGTCTTGCCTGTTGCCACTTAAACCACGATAGAATACTAATAATCAGAAATAAGAAATTTTAAGGACCTTTTTTTTCCTTTAGCACACCAGAGTAGAGGTGACCGTCTCACTGAACAGTATACACTATGGAAAGATTCTTCAAAACTCACTGGACAAATAACAGATGAATTCATAAACCTGTTCTTCTCTGTAAGTAAACGCAAATTAACAGTAAGTAATAGTTTTCTAGGTGGATTGTACATACAATTAAGTTGGACATTGACTTAAGTGGGAACTTTGTGTCTATCAAAATGCCTTGGTGTTTAGGGTATGTTGTTAATATTTGTTTTACAATTTTAAAAGATTATGTGATACCTTGATGCTTTAAACAAATCTTTCACAGAAACGTTTGGTATATAAACATGTTTGAATGATGAAATAGTAGCATTTAATTGCTTTCCTGTAAAATAAAGGGTGAATTTTCCTGAAGGAAGGTGAGAAGCTCACAGACATATACACTTTTTTGAGCAGTTTTAAAATATGACTTTTCTACACCTGAATTTGGTCTCATGTGCCAATATGTAATTTTATATTATATGTTTATTTTGGTTATATTCACAAGGTGCAATGAAATAGTCTAGTTATTAAATAGTGACAATTTTAGATTTTGTCAGTGATTTTAAGCAGTGTCTTAAGTCATTAAAAACACCTAGTCTAAAAAGTACTTTAAGTAAAACGGGATCTCAGTCTCTGTTGTTTTAAAGAAATCATTGTATCACTGCCCAAAAGCATGATTCTTGCCTTGTGTGCTATAGTAGTCTAATGCATAAGTTTGATCTTAGTTACACTTGTATTTTCTATTTGCTCTATCAATATCAATGGGTATTAAATGAATTACCCGTTAGTAGAATTAGAACTGTGAGTTAGGAATATGAATTAGGACTACCTTAACCACACACTATAAGGATGCCAAATTACTATTGACACAATATAGCACATTGTTCATTTGGACTGTACAACAAATTAAAATTAAATTTTATTTTTTAAATATGATTACCTTTGGATAGTTTATATTTTTGCATTGTGATTGATGGCTTTGTATACATGTTACTGTTAGTTGAACTGAAAGTTAGGGTGTATAAAATGGTCATATCAGTTGATAATAAGATTCATGGGAATTATGAGTTTCTACAAATTGATCTGTATAAATTCTCTTGGTCAGTGAATTCATGGCTGAAACAATGTTTAATGTAACACTCTTTCTTAATAATAAAAAATTAATGTTACTAGATGTCATTTTTTAATTAAACAATTATTAAATTTGCTACCATTAACCAGATGCAGAGAAAATAATACTACATTGTATGGCAGGCTCTAAAACTCTTTTTATTTTTGTTTTTCTAATTTTAACTCTTTATTTTTATTATCATAATTTGTATCAGAACAGTATCAGAAACTTGTTGACAATTTCTCTAAAATTAACTAAGCTGTATATTTTGGTTGACAGTTGTAAAGATTTTTGTTACTGTTAAATAAGGACCATAGCAACCTAAGTGCATTTAGAGATAGACGTCCTCATGCACACACATAGATATATTAGTGCTTATGTTCAGAAGGTAGATAATCACATATTTTACTATTGGCAAATATTTTTGAGTTTCTGGAGAATAAATAAGCATTGAGAACAATTTGAATTATATGCCTCACTGTAGTACTGAAACATTTACTTTTATTTGCTGTGCCAATGAGCTATTAGCTGAGGATGTCTATTGTGTAGGCTTTTAGACACCATCAACTATCATTATTTACATTTAAAAAATATTATCTAGAGATACAATGACTTTGAAGAGGAAAATATTTCTGTATAGTTTTTATTACTGTATTTGGGACTAATAGCCTGAAAAATTTCATTATTTGTTTATTCGCTTTTGCTGGACATACGTCCAATCCCATTTCACAATGTAGAAACTACAGAGAAATAAAAATCTATCTGTTATTGTTTATATAAATCATGGCATTTTACCCATTTTAATAAGAAAGAATTCTGTTTGTTTCCATAATACAACAGGCACATCCAATTCTTTTCCCTAATTAAAAGAGACATCATATAATTAACTGCCAACTTTTATTCTTTATTGAAATGCACATGTGACACGTTTATCTACCATTTATAGTGTGTGAGAAACATCAACAATAGGGCATTTTAGGTGAACATTTCATCATTGCCATGAAGTGCGTTGGCCTGAATGGTCTACATTCCAGTAATGAGATAAGCACATTGCTACAGTAGATTGAATGGCATTATTGAGTTTTGGCACCACCTTAGTGACCTCAATCATAAAAGATTTGTTACAGGCAAGAGGATTTGGGAGTGGAATAGAAAAAGTAGATAAGAATTGAATGTGAGGACATCAGCCTTCCTTGCATTGAGGAAAGGATGTGTTGAAATGAAGTCATGCATTTTATACAAAATTTTATGGCACTACTTTGTCAATTATTTGTACAATAAATTTAAAACACTAATAATCTGGCTGTTGCCTGTGTTAGATTTCCCAGTTTATCTATAGATAAAACTACAACCCTTTTTTATTCAGTAGATGTATACCTACTGTATTTCTAAGTAAACAAAATATAAATTGGAGTGCCAAGTCATTTTTAAATGTCCTCATCAAAATCTAATATTAACAACACAGAATTATGTCCTCTGATTTTAAGTCTTTTTTGAGTAAAAGAAGAATTGATTTGCAGTTGTTACCATTTCTCTTATAAATTTAACTTTTAAATTATTATTAACTAAATATTACTACTTTATTTTAAAAGCACAGTGTTAGGTTCATTTTACATGCAACCTGACCAATTTATTATATAGTTAAACAAAGATGAATTATGCACAGTTCTATAATTTTTCTCTCAAAAACCAAGACAACAGGTCAGCCAAAGAATTTTTAATTGTAGACTAAACATTTTTCTAAAGAAAACAAGTGAAGCTTTTTGCAGTTGTAAGTTGTTCTTGTTTGTATGTTTACATGTGTTGTCACCCTACATTGTTGTCCATGCTCTGACATGTCTGTTCTGTGAGCTGTCTCCTGCGACATTTTCCTTTAACCTATGTTTGAGTCTGTTCCATGGTAGTCTACATTTTGTTTTAAAGGTGATCTTCTTATGGGGACTTAGCCAATACATGATTTAGAATCCATCAAATCTGATTCTTTGGATACTCTAAAGTACTGAGTTGTGTTGCATGCATTATAGTCAGTGGCAAGTTTGTGGAGTGAGGCTTAATGTGATTATTACTCATTTTAAAAGAGTTATTAATTTTTGGAGATTATAAAATGTCATCATTTCCTTAAAGTGGAAATGTTTGCTAACCCATCAGTGTTCAATGTTGTTACTACTATTACACAATACCTGTCCTTCAAGATACCTTGAGGCCTTAACAAGTTACTTGAAGTTCCTTCTCTTTCGTTGACATGAAGTAAGCATCTGTATAGGGCAAAAGAGCACATGAAATATTTTTGGATTTTCTTAGACTTTTCTACCAATTTCACTCTTTAAGAAATTTTTATAGTAATCATGTTTGTATTTGAACATCTATATATGTTTGAAGAGTATGAACTTGACTTTCGTTTGCAGATTTAACATAAAATATTAGTGAAATTTATGGCCAGATGTATTTCATCAGCAAGTATCCAAAGCATGCTATTCCTTAGTAAACAACTAGAGAGATATAAGGAACATCTGAGAAAGACATGCTAGCCAAGAGAGGCTGTGGGATTCTTGCTATTCTAGTTTGTGGCCTCTGCAGCCATCTTCCTGTTTAAATCCTGGTCTTGCTTCAGATCTCTCTGACATGAAATCTCAGTTATTTCTACAGGGTTACCGGAGAACACACTCATTCTGTTAAAATGGTCTCCATGTTTGGGGTTTTCTGTGACGAATGCACTGTTCTTTGTGTATAATGGTTTTCAAAATTATAGGCTGGGGTAGTTGGACGTACCCATTTAATGTTCAAGCAAACTCTGCCTTTAGCAAAATAATTAGCCTTTTTATTTTGTCTTTACCTGTGCATCTTCCTGAAGAATGGATAGCCTGAAAAGCCATATTGGCAAAAATTACAGAACATGTTTGTTTACTTGTAAATTAATAACTTTTATTTTGTCGAAAATAGTGTATGCCAATATATACTGTGTCAAATTTAAGATTAACTTTGTTCAACTTCTACTTTACATATGAATAAATTGCTCTTTGAAAAGATTTTTTATTTGTTTAATAAGTTTTTTTTGTTTTGTAGTACTGGGTACTGAGCCTGGGGCCCTCATGAATTTAGGGCATCTCCAATGCTAAAATACATTAATTATATCTTTCAGTTACATTCTTCATGGAGTATAGTATCAAAGAACAGTGAATTTTTTGCTCATGTAGAAAGTTTGTACATTATGTGCATATTTCTTAGCATGTTCTTTGAAATTCTAATTTAAACAAGCCTCTTTTTATTCCTGGGGTCCATTCAAAAGTATTCACTCCAAAGAATTATTTTTAATCAATACACAATTTTAGTTAATATTGAGGGAATTTGATATTCAGAGAGGTTGGGGCATAGAAAATCTTTACTACTGCATGATTTGAATATTTCTAAATTATATTCACTTGCAAAGAAGTGGATCAGTAATGATACAGACACAAGCAATGATTGGTAATTTTGACAGATGAGACACTGATAATCAGCTCAAAATATTTGTAGAAATAATAACATTTTTCTATTCACAGTTTTATGCCAACATGTTTAATTTGGAAACTGTATTTGTTACTAGATAGCAGTAATCGATTTTAGAAATCAGTAGTGTGATATGGCTAATTCAAACCCAGGGATGATAAAGTCAACAAACAGATCTTCAACAAATTGTAAGCTGTTAGGTCACCTTATTTCTGGAATTTGTTTTAATTTTCTACATGTATATCCCTCAGAATGAGTATAATGGCTTTTAAACTTGACTATTTACTTATGAAACTTGTTCTTTCCTCTTAGATATAAAAAGAAAAGTGGTAAAATTTCTTTTAACTTTTCTTTGACAACTACTCAGAATCAAATTGAACAACTAAGATATGTAAAAAGTTTACATATGACTAACGTGGCCCCAGATAAAATGATGCATAGAATAAAAGTGTTTGGCTAGAAAACCAAGCATTACTGCAGATAAACCTTTTCCTTCCTCGCTTAAGAGAAGTGCAATGAAAAGTGATTTCCAGATGTGCAAATGCACAGCTGCTTTTCTTTAACCTGAATTTTGCAGAAATGAGCTAAATTATAATGATCTTTAAAGTCACTATATTTTTAATGGTTTTAAAATTGATTCAGAATTTCCATTGCTGGGTTTAGTGCATGATAGTAAATGATGAGATTTAATGCTGATGAGCACCGGAAACTATTGACATTTATGTGGCACCAGAATCATTACAGAGCTGGAAATTATAATTGAGCAATACACAAAGCATATTTTTAAAAGTCTCTTTTTATATAGATATGATGGAAGCCCATATACAATCACATAATATAATCCATAAAAGCAGTAAACCTACCTACATTTTGCTGGAAATAGTATGCATGTGTATGCGCATGTTCATAAAATGGAGAAATATCTTTATTATTTTTCTTTTGGCCAATGTTAATGAAAAAAATAAAGAGAAAGATATAAACCATTTGTTTATAATATGGAATTCTAGGGACTTGGAAGGTAGCTCTCTCGGTGGTGCTTGCTACATCATCATAAGGATTGAGGTATAGATTTCCAACACTCTCACTAGAGCCTTATCATGGCGGCTCACATCTGTATTTGCAGAGCTGAGAAGGTTGAAATAAGAAGATCACTAGGGATATTAGCCTGCCAGCATCCTTTGAATGTGAGGGGCAGGTTTAATGAGAAACTTTGTCTCCAAAAATAAGGTGAGCCGTTGAGGAATACATGAGATATCAATAGCTGGCCATCACATGAATATACACACATGAGGCACAAGGCAGAGACAGACAAGGAGAGGTGGAGGGGGAGACAGATATGTTGTTTGTGCAGGTCATATGACAAGCAATGAACCTTGTATTAGCTCTCTGTCACTGTAGCAAATTATCTGATATAAGCAAATTATTAAGAGAAAAATAGTGATGTTTGGTTTATAGTTTTAAAGGTTCCTATCTATAATAGATTAATTAATAGACTTGAGCCTGTGAGGAGGCAGCAGATCAGGGACAGAGTGTATATGATGGAGAAATTCTCTCTCACTTCATAACAAGGGTGCAAAGAGAATAAAGGGAAGAGATAGGAACTCACAAGCCATTGAATCACATGTCCTAGTGGTCTTGTGGATTTCCTTCTAAGGACAACTCATAAAAGGTTCTGCTCTGCATCTTTTTCTTCTCTGTCTCTCTTTCCTTCTCTCTCTCTTTGTCCTGCTCTACCCCACCCTTGATATTAAAACTTCTAAGCATATGAAAATGAGCCATCAGTAGAGAATACTGGGACATACTGATCATTGGCGCAGCAGTTTTCCTGATATATATTTTACTTTGTTCTAAGTTAAGCAATTGTCAGTGGCAAATTAACTTTGATCAGAGACAATTTCTCAGCAAAGAAATAAATTATAATAATATCTGCATGCTATGTTTGCATTTTAAGGTATGGTTTACACATCTGTGGTTTAAAATAATGAGAGGTATGGAATAATGTATAATAGTTGGAAATATTTCAAGAAACTGCACTAATATGATTTGTAATCAATCATTATTACTACAGAAGAGATTTGTGGAGAGGCAGTTTAATCCCATCATAAACCATCTAGATCATTCAGTGTACCTCCTTTTTATGGCATATCACAGACACAAACACTCAGAACCATGTATGAAGTACTTAACTGCTTCAATGCAAGTGTTTTCCACTAGTTTCTGGTACCTGTTTTCTCCTTCAAATTCTTAACTTGGCCATACTTTACACTTGTAAAAAATGAATCTTCAACTATTAAGTGGGCAAATGTTTTAAGATCTGGGTTTATAATTTCTGCTGATAAGACTAAACTAAAATGTAAGTAAGGGTGTAGATTAAAATTTGTCTCAAAATTGCTTATGGCATTTGTATTATTCATATAACAATGCTTGACTGTCATAATTTTAAAAACTCTGATGGACATAGAACATTTTGGCCAATGTCTCCTTTTTCTCTATGGTCATCCAATGGTATGTATCCAGCTCCTTATTTTATGCAGGAGAAATGGTGACTGCCTTGTAGTGGAAATGGCCTTTGTGTTCATCACTTTGGTACCTACCTTACCCATAGATTACCATTTTTTTAAGGGTCATCTCCTGCTAGACATGGAGTCTACCCTTAAAAGTGTTTTGTTTTTACAGTGAAACACTTCTGGAGAAAATTAATTTTTCTTTTGCAAACTCTTATAAATTGGAGATAGATTTTTGGATTAGTGATAGAGATATGTATTAATTTCTTCTCTCAGCTCTAGGATCCCAACTGGTACAGATCTATGCAAATCCTTCCAACCCTGTCACACTTTCTGTGATTTCATACATCTATCAACTCTTTTATATTGGAAGACCTTGTTTCCTTGGTGTTGAAAATGAATATATATATATATATATATATATATATATATATGTATGTATATTTAGGAAAATTTTACTGTGGTAGGTTTTCACATGACTCTTGCAAATGGCCCTCAGTTTTATATGTCCCTTTCTATATTAGCTCCCCCACCTTTCTCTTCCCTCTCCTTCCCAGTTGAGCTTCCTTATCTGGTCACCCTCATGATAGCTATCTATTCTATTTTCCCTTTCTAAAGAGATTCATCCCTCCTTCCTAGGTCTATACCTATCTTCTACAGTAATGTGGATTGTACCTTGCTTAGCGTCACTCAACAGCTAATATTCACATATTAATGAATACATACATTTCTGTCTTTCTGGGTCTAGGCTACCTCACTCAGTATGAATTTTTTTCAGCTTAGTCTACTTACTTGCTAATTTCATGACTTCAACTTTTTAACTGCTGAGTAACTTTCCATTTTGTAAACATATGACATTTTATTTATGCATTAATCTGTTAATAGATATCTAAGTTATTTCTAATTTTTGGCTATTATGAATAGAGCATCAATGAACATGGTTAAGCAAGCATCTTTGTGGTAGGATAAAATGCCCTTTGGATATATACCCAGGTATGATATAGCTGATCTTAAGGTTGATTGGCTTTCAGCTTCCTGAGGAACAGCAACATTGATTTATATAGTGGCTGTTCAAGTTTACACTCTCACCAGCAATGGGCAGGTGTTTCCTTTACTCCACATCCTCACCAGCATGAACTGTCACTTGTTCGACTAATCTTAGACATTTGATGAAATCACAAAGTAGTTTTAATTTGCAGTTCCTTGGTGACTAATGGTGAACATTTCTTTAAGTGCTTCTTAGCCATTTGGGCTTTCTCTATTGAAAATTCTCTGTACCACATTTTTAATTGGGTTATTTGCTTTCTACATTTCTAAGTTTTCAGTTCATTGTGAAAATTGGATATTAACCCTTTCATGTGTAGCTGAAATTGTTTTATGTTTTGTAGCCAGAAGTTTTGTCAAAATATCAGTGTCTTTTACCATACAAAGGTTTTTCAGTTTCACAAGGTCACACATTAATGGTTCTTAGTGCCTGTACTAAAAGTGTTCAGTTCAAAAAAACTTTTACTCTGCCAATAAGTTAACTACTACTATTTTCCACTTTCTCTTGTATCAGTTTCAGTATATCTGGCCTTATAACTGAGGTCTTTGATCCATCTGAAGTTGAGCTGTGTACTGGGTGGTTAAGTATAAATCTACTTGCATTGTGTTCTACATGCAGCCAACCAGTTTGACCAACATTTGTTGAAAATGCTGTATTATTTCTAACTTATATTCCTGGCTTTATTATACAATAGCAAGTGTTCATAGATGCATGGATGTTTTGGAGTTCTTCAGTTTGATTCTATTGATCACTGTGCCTGTTTTTGTGATAATACCATGCTGCGCTTATTACAATAGCTCTGTAGTACAATTTGAGATTGGGGGTGGTGATACTTCTTGCAGTTCTTATACTACTCAGGATGGTTTCATAAAGCTTTCTTTTTAATTTTAGGCTAACTATAATTTGTGCATGTTTGAACAATACAGTCGATACGATACAATGCTTTTAGGCTATTGTAGTAAATATTTTCTAGAAAGGTGAAGCAATGTGCTTTGATAATACTTAAATATTCTTAATTATTTTTGTTATTGTTATTTATTTTTTTTGGATGATTTTCCTGTCTGCATGTATATGTAACATGTGTATGTCTTGTGTTCTTGGAGATCATAAGATGGTATCAGATCTTTTAGAACAGGAGTAACATATAGATTGTGGTGAGTCATCATGAGGGTGATAGGATTGACTCCAGGTCCTCTGGAAGAACAGCTAGTGTTCTTAACCACTGAGTCTTCCCTGCAGCCCCAATAAATATACTTGAAATAATAAACTCTAAGTTATCATTCTTTGACTGTAATTCTTTATTATGTGAATGCAAATATAGTTGTAAGTTAGTAAAAATACTTGTATATTTTAACTTGAACAATTTTGTAATTTCTGAACTTTTCTAAGTCAAATAATTAATATGATGCTTTTGGTATGATATGATTTAGAATACTTCTTAATATATGTGAACTCATAATTTCATACTTAATAAGAACAAAATATACATCTCAATATTCTGTTTTGTGTTTGTACATGAACTTTAATGGGAGTGTTCACAGAGGCTGGGAGATATTGCATTTCCTGTAGCCAGAGTTATGGATGGTTATCAACCACTGTGTGTAAGTTCTCAAAATTGAACCTAGGTGCTCTGCTAAAGCAGTAGTACTACTGATCCCTCTCTCTGTTTGCAAAATATGGTATTTTTATTATAGAGATATATACATATTTAGAAGCTATGGGAATAGCTTTAGAGAAATATTGTTTACTAATCTGTACACTATTTTGGACAGATCATCAGGTCATGTGACTCTGTACCATTTGAACATGATTTATGCTACTGAGAAAGTAAAAGCATCATTTATTAATTTTTTTAAAATCCTGATTGCATAAAAGGCAATACTGAGTTGTATGTCCTTCCCTAATTCACCTACTGAGGTTATTTACTAGTCTCTATTGAGTGTTTTCTTCAATGCAAGTTTAAATATTTATCTATTACTTTGGCAATGTTAATAAATAATATGGGGCTCTTACCTGGGTGTTAGTCAAAACTACTAATAAGCAATCACTTCAATTAAGGTCATATGTCAGAATGTAGTTTGAGAGAACCTCCCGGGAGGTCCACAAATAATAACAGATGGAGAGGTACAGCACTATCTCCTACCCCAAACAGTAAAAAAAAGCTAGTACAGACTAAGCAATAACATGTACAAATTACAACTTGGTAAATATTAGATGCCAATATATGAAATCAAAGATGAAGTGCTCTTTTTTGAAATATTTTTTAAGAAAAATTAATTTTATTTGTGTTTACTAATCTACATATTGTTTATATCTTCTTGAAGTTAATTAAAAGTCCATAATAACCAATTAACTTTTGTAGCTTTCCTCAAGGTTACCTTCTAAAGATATTATATATAATCTATAAACAATAAGACCACGTTCTGGTATTCTCGTCTTTAAATAACCAGCTCGATTTTGGCCAAGGTCAAGGAGAATTAAACCTTGTTATTATTTTGACAGCTATACAATGCCTGATAATGGTTCTATTTCTGACACCATCTGGCAGCATGTCCCCTTCCAAATGAATTCATAGATGACCTGGTCACAATCCAGACATACAAGGTACATGCTGAATTCCATTGCTGCGCTTCTGCCTAATTAGATGTGTGTTCCTAATAGGAAGAGAAGGCCAACTTTAGCAATCCATTTTCTCCATGTGATATTTCTTTTAGTGATTAAGTGCATTTTTAAGCAGGGACAATGCCTGAAGGCTTCCAGATAAGTAAATTAGTGTGGATATTTTAGAAAAAAAATACTAGTTTGTCATATTATAATGTGTTGCATATTTGCCCAAATGAAGTTATAATTGACTTGTACTTCTGTTCTTTCTAACCCGGGATGTGGGATGTCATCTGGCATCAGTTGTTCTTTGCTAATCAGGACAATGTCTGGCATTCCTCTGATCATGCTGTGCTAGGGGTCAGGTTCAGAGATTAGATTAGATAATATAAGAAACTATCTTAGAGAGAAACTTATTTAAAAGAAAATATATAATATCCATTTACTTTTAATTAATCAGAAATAATGACCAGGAAAAAGAGCACTGTAAAATTATTTACATGCAAGTACACACACACACACACACACACACACACACACACACACACACACACACAAGTGGGTAGTACTGAAGTCTCTCTACATAATTCTTATTTCTTAGAATTGATTCTAAAGCACATTAGCCTCAAGTATATAGGAGTAGCATCCACCTCAGTCTCCCAAGTACTGGAATTATAAGTATGAGACACTAAGGACATTTTTCTGTGCTTCCACTTAATCATCCCTTGTTAGTTATTTCACCATCTGAGAGGATCCCAGCAGGTTTCATGGCAGACAGGGAAGCAATCCTCAAAATAGTCAAGAATAGTAACTCGGTTCAACCTGACTTAGTCTAGATCAAACTTTAGGAGTCTAATGACAGGTGGGTTATTGTCAGTATACCTGAACAAGGTATAATTTTGTGTGTGTATTTGTGGTGGGAGTTCTTGGTATAATATCATTAACAGTGTATGAGGAAGAATAATTACATCAATACTTAACTCAGGATACATATCATTTCTTCCAAGAAGAAGGATTCTGAGGACAGGCTACCTGTATTTCCTTAAGGGCATAAGAAAGGATATGATAAAAGTCAAATAGATAGTGTTGAGGTTATTTTGGCTATTAGCCACCTCTAGTCCTGGGTGTGAGAGCTTGGATAAGCCCCTGGGTATACATATATTATAAAGGTCATTTAGCCTTTGGTCCTGGTTGTGGAAACAGTGAAATGGCCGGATCCAACAGATAACACAAATGATCAGGCTGGTAATCATCTTCAGCGCCCAGCTTTCTGGATGGAAGAACAAGTATTTCCTCCTTTGAGGAGACATCCAGGCATCATTAACATTCTTGATTTTCCTGAAGATTGATGGGTGCAAGGTACTTTGTGCTACCATCAAGTTTTATATTCAATTCTTCATGAAAAAAGCAATAAGCATTTTACCAGTGTGTTTATTTTTAACACATTAGTTACTAAGCTTGTTTTCATTCCTGTAATGCTAAAACGTTTTTTGTTTTAAAAATATTCTACTAGGTAGGAGTCAATTTCTTTTATAACAATTTTAAACATATTTTCTGTTGGTGGTTTTTGGTTTTTATTTATTTATTTTTGTTTTCTACTTTTATACAAATACCATAAAAAACAACAGCAATCCTGGAAAATTAAATATAATTTATGGATGAATTGTACTTGCCATTCTAGCAGAATTAAGACATTTTACTTATCATATGCAAAGTAGCAACATATATAATTAAAGATATAGATAAAGAGAAAGTATAGAAACAACAACACATAGATATAGATTAGATAGCTTTAGATATAGATGATAGAGTGTTACTAAGATGAATTTAATTCCTGGCAAATTATTTTGTGCCTTGGAATTTTTCTAAAAGTCTTACTTTTAAGATTATTTTTATGGTCCTGCAAATATGTCTGTGAAGACAAACAATTCACTTGAATTTTTGTTGATAATTTTCTTTGGAACCACTAGCTTTTATATTCTGAAATCACTATTTTTTATTCATTTGTTTGATTTAATATATGTATATTAAAAAAACAAGCAAATACATTTTTTTAGAAAAATGTTCTTATGTTTGTAGAGATGGCTTAGCAGTTAGGAGAAATTTTTGAACTTGGGGTTCAGTCTTCACTGACCACATGGTGCTCCGCTTGTAGTACAGGTTCTAGAGGGTCGAGTGTTCTCTTCTGACCTCCATGGGCACCAGGCACACTTGTGGTGTACATACACAGGCACTCACACATACAAATATGTATATATGTATATATATATATCATTAAAAATAAAAGGTTAAATAAAATCAGTGTTCTTTTTTTCCTCTTTTTTTCTTCTTTATTTATTTTGTATTTATCAAAAAAACAGTAAAATGAATTTAAAATGCTGAAAAGTTAACAGTAACTATAAGAAGATAAAAATAATAAGCAAGACTTATCAAGGGTGATAATGCAAATAAGATTGCTACACATATATTTACTTTGTGTTCAGCTTTCCCTCTGATAAAGTCAGGAACTAGACAAGGATGTCCTCTCTCCCCTTATCTATTCAATATAGTTCTCGAAGTTTTAGCTAAAGCAATAAGGGAACGAAAAGAGAGTAAGGGGATACAAATTGGAAAAGAAGTGAAGTTATCTCTATTTGCAGATGATACGATTGTATACATAAGTGACCCACAAAATTCTTCCAAAGAACTGCTACAGCTGATAAACACCTTCAGCAATGTAGCAGGATACAAGATTAACTCAAAGAAATCAGTAGCCCTTCTATACACTAAAAATCAGTGTTCTTAAGGGGAAAAATAAACAAACATAGATCTTTTAAAACATTTTTTAAAGGGAAATATGCTTTTGATTACTACCTGAGCATATTGGACCTTATTACTGAAATCAAGAAACTATGAATAGACATTCTTTCAACACGTGCTTACAGGATATATCTCCCATTTGATTCTCATTATTCTTGCAGCATGCGACATGGGATGTGATAGACTATCAACAACTAAGTCTTGAACTAACAAATGACTAAGACCATCAAAAGCATCCTTATAAGTGTCTCTTAGGATGTTTCTTCCATTGTAACAAAATATTTAACAAAGGCTACTTGAGGAAGAGGTATTTGCTTTGACTAGCCGTCTGACAGGATAGATGCAGTCCATGGTGACTGGGAAAGTTATGGTGGCCACATTGTGAGAGAACTGGTCACATGATCTCTGTAATCTTCAAGCAGAGAGATGAACATTGGTGCTTTGCCTTACCTTAATTTCTTTAGTGTGGTTATGTCACCCATATTGAGCGTGAGTGTTCTTTCTTCAGTTCAACCTTTTGGGAAATGTCCTCATAGGTAAAACCTGGGGGATTCTAGGTTAACCAACCCACTGTGCATTTCCATATGAGCTTTACCCTCTTGATATGGTTTAGATCCTTGCAAATGAAGATGCTCTTCTAGCTTCTTCTGGATCTCCTGTCTTTAAATCTCTAAGTTATATTGTAAATTAATATCATCTGAAAATTAATATTCACAGCAACCACACTGAGTTTGTAGTATTATCCGTTAAAGAAAAAGATGATTTATGGTGATCAAAGCATGTGGTAATTTGGAAACATCATGGCTGTACTTCACTTATAAAAGAATGAAGACCATTACCAAGGACTTAAGAAAAATAGTGCGTCACACAGTTTAATAACTAAAAACTGAGGTCTAAAACATACCCAACATGTGTTTTATCTTTATAATTTATATCTTATTCTAATATTTAGTTCTAAAAAGATAATAATTTTAGAGCTAAGTATGTAATTTATTAATAAAACAGTGGCCTGGCAAGTATTGGATCTCAGTATTATGGAAAAAATGTATATATGTGCATAGCTACTTCTTTGAATATTTGTGAAAATGGTACAGGTTGTATCTTCACTTAAAATGAGAAGTTGCATTTTGATATTTCTTTAGTCAGATGAACATAACTTACATATTTTATTTTACCATTAAGTATTTTTAGTATTCTAAAACAATTTCTGTAAATGGCATAAGCATAGTATATTTTGGATCACCTATTTATTAGTGTATTAAAAATGAAAAGTTTGGTCTTCCTTACTGTACTGAGGACACAGTAGTCCACAGCATTATGATTTGACACTGATGGTTGTTTCCTTTGGATTCATGTATGACACTTTAGCACTCAGTTGCTTACCACCAAAAATATTTTATCAAAATCACATTTCATAGGGTGTGGGAGAAGCTGAGAGAATGATGGTTAAATTATCTCACTAATAAATTATTAGTGTAGGTATTAAAAGCCAGGTAACTAATAATTTAAAAGCAGGGATAATTTTAAAATAATACTTAAATTTAGCACTGTTTCTAATTAATTGTCCTTGGGTCCTGTTAAACACCGTTTGAATGAAAAACCACAGTGATAGTACCCAAGCTTAAACCACGAACTAATTATTAGATCTTGAACAGCTACTTTCTTGGTGTTTCGTGCTTTTGCAAAAATCAGTATCAACTGGACTTTACTCTGTCTCATCCACCATTTTTGAATTTCTTATTGAACTACTTCTTGAAGGAACCCTGAGTACAGTAATTAAAATAGGTCAGAATTTCAGAGTTACATTCCTTTGAATGTAAGAAAAAACAATTTACATAAAAAAAAAAGTTTTATGTACCTCAGCATTCTAATTTCCAAAAGAGATAAATGTGCATTCTCAGATGTCCTGATGCCTCAGTCAGTTACTTGGTTTTCTTTTCTAGAATAAAAGGTTATTTTGTTTATCATTAGAAGATTGCCTAGTATTCACAACGAATCTTCCCCCACCATTACTAATGCAATTGTTTGGTAAATAAGGAGAAAGGAACAGCCGATAAAGGGGCGTGTGATTGTTAAAGACTGGAGAGGAAATGGTGTTTAACTTAATTACAGGTTTGATATAAAGATATGGAAACTTATTTTGGGAAAATCTTTCAACCTTACTCAGCTGTTTAGACATGGAGTGCCAAAGTCAAGCTAAGGAAATTTTAATAGAGTGTATAGTATCACTTTATTTATTTATTTTTTTAAAAAATTCTTTGGATTTCTAGTTTTAGTAAATTTTAAAATTTAACAAAATTGCCCTCCAGCATATGTTGTTTTTTTATTTTATTTTTCCCTTATTATTAAAATAAATTGTTCTCTCATACAATATATTTTGATTACAGTTTTTTGTAAGAGGACCTCAGTTGTCACAGAGCACACTCAAACACTAAATTCTCAGATTTATTACCCAAAAGGGACAAGTAGGGATGCTGCTGCCTCTGGATCAGATAAAGAAAGAAAGTCTCTGTAAAAGTGGTTTCTAAGGAGAAAATTGGGAAGTATGAGCTAGGAAGAATTTGTAAGTCCCAATTGAACAGGTTAACCAGTATAGCCTAATAATAAATTCTGGTTGCTGGACCTTCGTCCTTGGACCTTGGAGTTTTGTTCAGGCATAAGGAAGTGGCCAAATATGGGAATAGACCATGGGGACCAGCTTTAGGAAGGTAATCTAACAATTTAGCAAGGAGGTGTGGAGGGGGTGTGAAGATGGGGGCAAAACCTGCTGAAGCCATGTTTGCAATGCATAGGCCTTATTAGTGGGCCCTCCAGTTTCCCCTCTCTCTACTGCATTCCCCCCAACTCTCTCCCCATCCAGATTCCCTCACTTTCTGTCTCTTTTTAGAAAACAACATGATTCTAGGAGAAAATAAAAAATAACAAAATAATAAGATGAAACAAAACCCATAATAATTGGACAAGGCAAATGAACAGAAAGAAAAGAACCCCAACAGAAGGCACAGGAATCAAAAGCCTATTGGGCCCACATTTATGAGTCCCATAAAAACACTAAACTCAAAACCGTATACTGTGTACACAGAGAACCTGGTACAGACCTGCACAGGCCCTGTGTTTGCTGCTTCAGTCTCTGTGAGTTTATATGAGCTTTGCTTATTTGATTTAGAGAACCTTGTTTTCCTGGTATCCTTCATCCTCCCCACTCCCTCCCCCACTTCATTCTTTATGCCTTCTCTTCTGGGGGGGTGTTCTTGAGCTCTGGGGAGAGGAATATGATGGAGACATCTCATTTAGAGCTTTGTATTCCAAGATTTATTTTCCTACCTAATGTCTGGCTGTGAGTCCCTGTATTTTGTTTTTATCTGCTAGAGAGCAAGCCTCTCTCATGATAGCTGAGTAGAGCACAGATCTAGAAGTCGGCAGAATATCATCAGGAGTTATTTTACTATTGTTAATATTATTGTTAGACAGATTGTGTCTGGCTTTTTCCTAGGCCTTTGGGCTATCTAGTCTCTGTTTCTTGGTCGCCCAAGCAATGTCAGGCATGAGTTCCATCTCACTAATTAGAACTTAAGTCAAATAAGACATTAGTTGGCTATTCCTATAATCTTTGTGCCACCATTGCCCTCAGAGCTGATCAAAGGTTTTGTGGCTGGGTTTGTGTTTCCATTTTTCTTTTTGTACATTTTTCTTTCTGCAGACTATGTCCCCATTCCAAAGACACTATAATATGGAAGTGATGTTTCTGTGTAGACACCAGCTTGACCTCTCCATAATCAATGAGCTGTGTGGATTCTGTCTTCAACAATGGAGTCTTGCTGTCAGTTCTTACTTTTAATCTAATTGCTATACAGTAAGTTCAATAAGTAATTTTAAAAACAGAAGATACTCCCTAAATATGAGTATCTGGCAGTGGAGGGTTCATTACCTAATCCAAGGCAATTTATAATTTTCCAATGTAAGATTTGTTGCTTTGCAGGCCCTGATTATTCAATTGATCCAGTCTCTCAATTATTTTCTTACAAAAATGTCAGGCATAGAATATTTTTAAAATCTTACTTTCAAGATATAAGCAAGGGTAAGTGTTGGATATGAATTAACTGAAAGACAGAAAGAAATGAAAAGTAATTTTCTCAAAAAATTGACTTGGTCATGAAATTATTGGGTAGAGTAGAGGACTAACATACAATAATAATACTCAGAATTATTGACTAAAAAATTATAAATTGACTATCCTGACAGGAAATACGGGTATTACCTGATTGTTTTAAAGGAAGAAATATCTACCTAATGATCCATCAAGTTCTAAGAACATCTGAATGCTCTCTTACCACTCAAAATCAACTGGTGTTAACCAGCTGCCACCTACATTTCCTAGTACTCATCTAACTATGTCTTTCCCAGAAACTCAATTTCTATTCTTAAGTTTATTTTACATGCACAGAGTCATCGAATTACATATGTGGCACAACTTATAGACTATTGTAGTAGATTCAAAAATGATTTCCAAGTTTCTGTCTATTCCTTCCACTATAATGCATATTCTATCTCATTGACATTACTTTTCTTTTAAAAAAAAAATAAGCTCATGGGCTAGAGAGGTGGCTCAGGGAATAAAATATTCCTGTTCCAAGTGTCATGAATAGAGTTTGCATCCACTGAGCCCACATAAAATTCAGCCTGACCTGGCACCTCCCGTAACCACAATACTCAAGAGATGGGTACACATACACAAGTTATTTCTCTGGTTTTCAAAGACATTTTAAAGATACTTGCATGAATAATCAGATGTCTCACAGTTAAAGAATCTCTCCAGCACACCCCTCTCCTCCCACCATTTCCTGATTTTGCATATATATATATATATCATATTTGGAGATGTGGAAAACCATTTTTCTTCATGCATCATATTGCTGCCTACATTTTGTTCATCCTGCTTATTTTTAATCAAAATTTTTGTTTCTCATTTTCAATACCTAAAAGAATCCTACTTTAATTCCCATTATTGCTGACACTTTTGGCAATCAAATGAACTGCTTTGTGTATCAATGAGAAAGGTTTGGATTCCCAGTATGTCCCAGAATTTAGAACCTTGTTTATTCTATGAATGCAGTAGAGTGGTTGTACAATACTTTGTGTATTAAAAATATTGCCAGTAGAGTTCAAGGTAACAGTTCATAACCAAACATATCGCTATTTCTTCATTAATATATAAGAATATTTACATTAAATTAACTAAATAGATAACAAAGCTAGCTTTTCCCTCAAGAGATGAATTAGCTACAAACCTTAAAATTTTTGAAGTTTCCAAAAGCATTTAGATTTGGAATTGCAGATTTTAAAGTGAACGCTACTCACAGTGTCAGAAACTTCCAGAAAAGCTTAGGCAAGATGGCAATGAAGAATTTGCAACAGAGAGAGCCATGTAGCAATTATACCTTACCATGTAACTGTTGCCTGACATCTAAGATTCTATTTAGGTACCTCACCTCAGCCAATAACACGGTTTGTGTTTTGTTTTGTTTTGTTTTTTAGGTGTTCCTTATAAGAATGTAAAAAATACTTTTTTTTCTTTGTTTAGTTGCATTTTTATATATTTCTTTCTACTTGCCTCATATTGTAAAATTTTTCAAGATTAAGTTTCCAAATCCACATCACATTCCCAGCTGTATTCTATAACATCTTTTCCCACATCTTCTCTCTGATCTGCCATCTACAAGTGATTATAGTTTAAAAATAAACCAAACTCTTTTTCACTAAGAAATGGTGACACCTTCTGGTTATCCCTTCCAGATGAGATTGACATTAACATGCAATAGAGGCACATTTCTCCGGGAATCTGCGGGAATAGATGATAACCAAGGCACCACTGGAAAGAATATGCCTTTAGGCTTTTTATATACCCTCTAACTTTTAATATATTTCAAACACTTTTACTTTAGTTAGGTAAATACCTCTTGAATAAGTTGCCACAGAGTTTTGAATCAAGTACATTAGAATATTTGCTTTAATAAAATCAGTAAATTTTATTCAGGTTTAGGTGAGATGATCTAATGAAGTATTTCTCTCACAATGTGCTTTTATGCTCTTTTAAATATAGATTAATTTCTTTTTTGCCAACTACCAAAGAGTCTGACTTGATTTCACAACTTGGAATACATAATCTCCTGTATCTATATTTCCAGCAATCTTTAAATTCTTATGAGTAAAAAGATGATGTTTGAAAGGGAATTCATTTCAAAGCATGTCAAAACTAAAATTGATTTTAGTTTTTAATAAATATATGCTTGATGTGTTAGACTTACAAGAAAGAAGATAAAATTTAAAGTAGAGGATATTTTTAAATTTTGAAGGAAAAGAATTTGAAGAATATTAAGAGAAACTCTGATATCAGTACTTTAAGCATAGCCACTGATTTTTGTAGTAATATGCTGTATGTGGTTTCTGGCCTGGACTTTCCAGTCTAGACCAGAGGTTTGGACCCACTCTCAGCCCCACTGCCACTCAGACCTAAATAATCACACAGATGCTTGTGTTATTTTTATGATGACTGACCTAGAGCCCAGGCATATTGCTAGTTAGCTCTTGCTCTTAGACGAACCCATTATTCTTATCCTGTTGTACCTTTTCTCAGAGCAGCATTTCAGCTTCTTTCCTCTGTGTCTGCTGTATCTCTTCATCGTGTTCATAGTGTCTTTCTATGGTATCTGTGCTCTCCTCTGAGATATTCCCAGAGTTTTCTCAGTATTGTAGCCCCGTGCATACTTCCTGTCTGCCTTTGGGCCAAACAGATTTTTATTAAACTGTAGAAGGGACAAATATTTACAAGGTAATCCCACCACAGTGATGATTTTACCATTTATGTTTACTTATATGCTCCTCTGTATGTTCTGTTCAGAAGGAGAACTGATTAGAATAATTCTTGCTATAAGTGATCATGGCTTCATGTATTTAGATTGTGACAACTGAATTTCATATTTTCAAAGATAATTTGATACTATTTTAATTTTTAATGAATATTCAATAATTTCATTTGTTGATACCCACAAATACTATGCGTATTTTCTTGTAAAATTTGTTTTGGTGTGTAATAATAACAGTTGAGTAAGCAAGTGAGAAATCCTTACTTAGAATTTGAGTAATCAGAGTATATGTACCGTATATCCCAGAAATGATGATAAATCAACAGCCAGTCTACAAAATATTAGCCAGCCTTCCTGCTGCCCAGACAGCTGAGACTTTACAAGTTTTGCAAATAGAGCATAGTCTTGGAAGACTCATTCAACATCCTTATGACTTGCTTCACACTGTAAACTAACCCAAAAGCTCCTTCATGTGCTGTAGAAAGAAATGCAGATGTTAAGAAAGAAAGGCAGATGTGAGACATATATGGGGAGTTGTCATTTCAGAAAAGGATACTATTTATTAATTTTCCTTTCATTTTGGATATACCCCCTCACATTCAGACAACCTCAGCCTAAGGACTTTTTTGTTGTATCTCACACTGGAGTCTGATTTTTAAAGAATCAGATTAGACTTCAAAGGCAAGAGTGATCTTATTATCTCTGAGTCATGACAAAAGTTTGAAAATAATCCTTGCATTATTTAGAGGCTTTGAGTTGTTTAGTTGTTTAGAAAGTTTTATGATAAGACTTTATTTTTGTCAGGTTAGCTTTGAACTCTGATCTCCCTACATGTTGTTATAATAAGTATTCACAGACAAGTCTGAATTATTTTTTTAAGATAGATTATGGTCTTATGGCAAAAGATAAGTAGTTAAAAGGATAAGCATTAGAAGTTGATTATGTAATTTTTCTGTCTACAATTAAACCAGTGTTCAACATTCTGTAGTGTATAATTCACTGGTATAAAACTTACTTGGGGGCTAGAGAAATAGTTCAGTGGTTAAAAGCACTGGCTGCTCTTCCAGAGGACCCAGGTTCAATTTCCAGCACCCACATGGCTTCTCACAGCTGTCTGTAACTCCAGTTCCAGGGGATCTGACACATTCATTTAGACACACAAGCAGGCAGGATACCAATACACATAAAATAAAAATAAATTTTAAATACGTAAAATAATTTAAAAAACTCTCACTCAGTTTTCATGCTTCTATGCATGAGCATATTGTTCTACATGCATGAAAAAAATCTTTTCTTCACATTATCACCTAAAAAAACTCTTCAGTGTGAACTTACAGAAATCTGACATCACTTCTGCATTATCTTTCCAGTCTCTACCAGGCTCAGGAAGAGTTGAACCATCTTCTCTGAGATGCTAAACATCTCTGTCATGATCCTTTTTTCACATTCCTCCATAAATATCATTTCTCCACACATCTGATCTCGATCTACAATGCAGACATGGAGAATCTCATTCATCTCTTTGTTTCTATAACTTTCTGTGGTTGTTTCCAGGCTATGAAAAGCTGATTGGATTTTTATGCATCAAGCAAGTATTTTAGAAAAATGATATAATTTATTTGCACTGAAATGATTGTATGCTGTTTTGTTACTTTGTGTTTCTGACTAAAAGTATATAACAACAATAGCATAACAAAAAAGAGACCAATAGTAGAACAGGATTTCTTTGAAAATTGCTAATTTGAAAAATAAAAATATCTAGAGTAGTGTAAATATTTAGATAAATTAAGATAATAAATATTTGTCCTCAATACTTGCCTTTTTCCCATGTAATCAATTTTTTAAGATTGAAACATAATTATAGAATATCTTACTCAATTAC
Source organism: Sigmodon hispidus (assembly GCA_004025045.1). Classification (NCBI taxonomy): domain Eukaryota; kingdom Metazoa; phylum Chordata; class Mammalia; order Rodentia; family Cricetidae; genus Sigmodon; species Sigmodon hispidus. The sequence continues at coordinate 100,528 of PVIH01004190.1, forward strand.
AGGAACATTGAACAAATAAGTGGATGTCTGAAACCTGGAGCAAAGAGTGAGTGACATACTAAGTCAAACTTTTTAATATCATGCAAAATATATAATGTTAAGCCCAAAGAAAAATCCCTATTTTAATACATTGTTTTTTTCTAAATCACATTCAAATAATTCAGACCTAAAGAATTCAAATAATTCAGACAGAAATTTTACACATATGACATTTAGTTACTCCTAGTACTAAAACTTACAATAGCTATAGTACAACTATAAAAAAATTCGAAACTTAAAAGTATAACTTCAGATATTATTATATATATGCATGTTTGTTCTGCATGCCTGTCTATGTACCATGTGCATGGAATGCCTGTAGAAACCAGAGAGGGCCTTAGACGTCCCTGAACCTGGTGTTAAGTAAGTTGTAATATACCACATGTCTTCAGGGAATGCTGGTTTTAGTTTTTTATTGTTTTAGAGAAATGTGTGAAATTAGTATGGTTGTAACACCCAGAAATAAATATTCTTTAAAAGTTTAAAAACTTTTATTCCCTTAATGTTCCTATTTTCATATTCTGTTTTTTTTTTCTTTTCATTCTTTTCTTTAGTGCTTCCTTTAGGTAATATTCTCTCTCTCTCTCTCTGTCTCTCTCTCTCTCTCTGTCCCTCTCTCTCTCTCTGTCCCTCTCTCTCTCTCCCCCTCATTCCTCCCACCGCCCTGAGAAGCGACTCTTACAGGCTCACATTTGTAGTTTGCTTCCTTTACTTAACAGGTAAACCATATTAAGTAGTGTGTGTGTATGTGTGTGTGTGTGTGTGTGTGTGTGTGTGTGTGTGTGTGTGTTTGTCTACAGACCTATGAATGTTTGATGTGCTCAGCCCTAAAGCTCACAAGTGAGCAAGGCTAGCATGCCAGAAAAGGCCAGGGATTCTTCATAGTTTTTCCCATTGTTGCTGAGGATCCATACTAAGGTCCTCACGCTTATGTGGCAAGCATTTTATTCTCTGAATCTCTTCCTGCTCTGTTTTCAATGTTCTGTATCTGTATAATACACTGCAAAACTTTTCTTTAATTAGTGATTAGGTTGTTTTCAATATTCTTTAATACTCCAGTGATAACCTTTTCTGTGCATATTTTGCAGTTGTTAGGAATTTTGTTAGCTATCGCCTCAGAAATTGAATTTTTAGATGGAGAATATTAGTGCATATAGTTGGCTAAATTATGCAACCTGTAATAAATTTCTTTTTATTTATTAAATAAATTTTTTCATAATAGGTTTTGATTGTACTTTCTTTCCCCTAACTCTTTGTATTTTTGCACTACCCAACTTCATCTACTTTGTCTCTTAAAAATAAACAAAATTAAAAACATACAAAAACCAATAAAACAAAATAAGCAATGCCAAACAAAACAAAATGAAATAAAAGGCCCACAAAACCAAACAAACACAAAGTTCATTTTGTATTGGCAAACTACCTTTGGTCATGGGGCCTGCACTGGGGAATTGTTCACATTCCCAGTGACACTTCATTGTTGAAAAGTGATTTTCTCTTTTTCAGCAACTTTATCAACTGTAAATAGCTTCTCAGTTAGGTATGAGAGGCCTCTGTCCCTCTCTGTGTTCTAACAGTGTCTGCTTTGAACCTGTGTAAGTCTTGAGCATGCTGCTACAGTCTCTGTGAGTTCATATGTGCATCAGTCCCTTTGTATGTGGCAAACACTGTGTCTCTGAAGTAGTCTATTACTTCTGCCTTTTGAGATGTCTGCCTCCTCCTTTGCACAGAGCCCTGAGCTCTAAGGGGTAAGGCTTGATGACAACATCCCATTTAGTACCAGATGCCCTGAAGTCTTTCATTCTCTACACATTATTCAGGTGTGAGTCTCTGTTGTTTCTCATCTACTACCAAAAACTTGTCTGATGAGAGACAAGTGAGGCACTGAACTATGGGTGTAGAAATATGTCATATATGTCTGCATGAATGTATGCAATAATGTCTTTTGACACTTTTTTCATTGATGTACAACTAGTTTGACTTTTGTGAATAGTGTTGAGATAAACATAGGCATGGGAACCATCTCTTCAATATGATGATTTTATTTCTTATGGGAAGCTACAGGTATTTCATATATCAGTTCTAACTTTTAGCTTGCCAGAACTATAAAGGCTGCACTAAGGCATCTCCACAGACACTGTATGAGTTCCCTTAGGTTCTGATGTATTTTCAGTAATAGCCATCCAAACTGGTGAGGTGGTGTTCATGAGACTTCTTATTTGTGTTCTTTGGTGGAATTCACATGAAGTTGAGACCTTCCATACACATGTTGGTCATCATCATTTCTTCTTCAAGTGACTTTCCTATCATTTGTCTATTTCCATTGAATTATGTACTTTCTATAGTTTTTAATTTTCTTATATATTTTTAGATAGTAGTTAGTTCACATATTCTCATTCACTTTGTTGATTGTTTATCAGTTACATCATTCTATTTGCTATGGGGAAACCACTAGGTTTGTAATAGGACTAGTTGCCTAACCCTGCTTTCATTATGGTTGGTGGGAAAGGTTCTTAACAAAAAAGTCATTTATTGGCTGTTGAAGTGATTCTTCAAGTGAAAGCACTTGTTGCTGAGGGATGATTTCTGTTCAGTCCCCAAGACCCAGAAGTTGGAAGGAGGAGGCAGGTTGTCCTACTCCTCTGATGTCCTGTGGTGAAAATTTATACATACTCTGCATGTGTGCACCTATAGATCACAAGAACACACACACATATACATACACATACATAAATAAATAAACGTGATTTTAAAACTTTAAAAAATACTATATTGTCTTAAAGTATTTTTCTTTTGTTTCTTTCCAGTACCTTCATTGATCGAACCCTTAGATTTAGGTTTTTGAAGACCTTATACATCTTTTGAGTTGACTTTTTGTATGTTAAGAGATAAAGTTTCATTTGTGTGTGTCTCCTTCTGTGCGTGTACACGTGTGTGTGCGTACATATACAAATATTTAGCTTTCCTACCATCATTTATTGAAGAGTTTAATCTTTGTTATTTAAAGTTTTTTTTTTTAATTTTATTTTACGTACTGACCACAGTTCTCCTTCCCTCCCTCATCCCACTCCCCCATCTACTTTTCAGAGAGAGTAAGTGCTTCCATGAGGAGTCAACGGTGTCTGGCAAATAATGTTGAGGCAGGACCAAGCTCCTTCCCTTGTATCAAAGTTGAGCACAGTATCCCTCTAAAGGGAATGGGCTTCAAAGAGCCAGTTTATGCACTAGGGATATATCCTCCTCATCCCACTGCCAGAGGCCCCACAAACTCCCCAAGCCTCACAGCTGTCATCTACACTCAGAGGGCCTAGTTAGATTCATGCAGGTTCCCCAGCTGTCAGTCCAGAGTCAGTGAGCTCCCAGTAGCTAGGATTAACTCTCTCCATGGGTTTCCTTATCATAATCTTGACCGATTCGCCCACATAATCCCTTCTTCCTCTCTTTGACTAGACTGGGAGCTTGACCAGTGCTTAGCTGTGGATCGCTGCATCTGCTCCTGTCAGTTGCTGCATGAGTATCTATTATAACAATAAGGGTGATCACCAATTAGATTACAGGGAAAAGTCAGTTTAGGTACCCTCTCTACTATTTCTTGTAGTCTTAGCTAGGACTGTGGATTCCAGGGTATTCTCCTAGCACCAAGTTTAATCTTAACCGCACATCATCTCCTTCTATCAAAAAGATCTGAGTCAGACCCCTAGCTTCTTTAAAGCAGTGTACTGCTGCACACAAAACAGTAACTCTACAGGGGTTTGGTTTATAGAGGCATGTTGATTCCTGCACTTCATTGGCCAGCCAGCTTAGGTGAATTACTGAATTTTGGGTTTCACAAGAGAATCTGCCTCTTTAAACAAGATAGAGAACTACTGGGAAAGATACTGGATGTGACTTCTGGTTTCCAAAAGTACACCTACTCACATGCATGCATAAGTACACACACACACACACACACACACACACACACACACACACACACATTGTTAGTAACCATTTTGCCATTGATAACCACTTAAATCTATTTTGGGGCTCTGTATACAAGTCTTCTTGATAAACTTCGGCATTTGACTTCAAATTAGGTCACTGAGTCAAATTATATGAAATATACTTAGGATGAGAAACAGACAATAGTAGTTCTCTTCCTGTATCATACCAGTGATTCTTTACATCTTCTACTCTTATCTCAGACAAGAGAAATCAAGAGAAAAAGAAACTGAAGTAGCACTGAAAAAATATAACTGAGAGGTGGGATTGTTTAACCTCTTTGTTCATAATACACTGAAAATCCTTTGTAGCATAACATATCAGGTTATTTAATGATTGTGAATAATTAGGAAAGAAACAGAGAAATAGACTACTTGGAAAACTATGTGAAAAAAATAATTTGTTAGTTTTCATCAAACAAGAGAAATACCAGATAGAAACCAAACATTAGTTGTTTCGAGAATTCTAGAATTTGAAACCATTAATATTACACCACAGTAGCAGGTTTGGACCATATCCTGGAGTCTTTGTTCTGGAGTTCTAGTCACTTTTCTAATGCCTCTACCTCAGTTTCAACCAAGCCAGCTTACAAAATTGTCAGACTAAAGGCTTATCTATTAAGGGAGCAAAGTGACAAAGGAAAACAGCCTGTTCCTCAAATTCTCTACAAAACACAAATACAGGGAACAGGTGACTTTATAGGCTTTGTATGGTTATGGCTGGTATTTTCTTTGTCACAGTGCTATGTGAATTATTTATCATCCCCAATTGCAAACTAGATGCAGTATAGTAACTCTGAGGTCATTCATATGTCCTTTCAAATTGATGCTATGTGTCTGTACATGGCACATTGACATTCATTTCCTCAAAATTATTCTGGTGTGGCTGTGAAGGGAGCCTTCAGGTATCAGTCTTATTTTTTTCACTGAAGTGGAAATAGTGTTAGGAAAATGTTCTGCCTCATACCATCAGTGTGGATCTCTGAGATGATGAAAGACTAGAAAAGAAGTTCAAATTTATCTTAATTTCCTAGACAAAGTTATCCCTGAAAAACTAATTTTCAATTTCAGTTCAAAACATAGCCCTTACTTCCCTGAATAATACATATAAACATATAGAGCCATTTTCTTTCCAATTTTATAATTCTTCACTGTATGCTATTGTGGGTGAAGCAAAAGTTGAAAGAACTCAAGAAATCTGAAAAATAACCAAATTGCTATTGCCCTTGAGCTGGGCACAGTTGGCGCATGTCAGTGAGTCATTCTATATCCTCTCATGATGTTTCTGTCTCTGGAAGCTCTGTGAATATTCTGGAACTTATGAGATAAATCTGTGCAAAATCTATCAGCAAATTTGTTTCTATGCAATGAAAGTAACTTAATTCATTGGGAGAAAAAAAAAAAAAACAAATCATGTCAGTTTCTACTTTGCCCCAGGATATAAACTATAGAAAGTAATGCATAGTAAATATTGATAGTCAACAAAGTAAAAATTAGGAGTTATTTATGCATTTGAAAATCATATGATGCCTGAACAGTTTTATTACAGTTCTTACTATAATTAAGACTAAAGGAGGATAAATAATATTATTCCACTCAATAGTAACTAAAATATCCATTTTTCTTCCAATAGATGCCTTACAGTGACATATACAGCACTGTAGTATTTACTTCTGAGGTTGGGTCACAATGCATGAAACAGATGTTCTCTAGATTTATTTGTAAACAAGAGATTTATTCAAATATTGATTCTGATATGGTCACTGATATCAAATCCTGCATTAAGGAAACAAGGTGCAATGTGTTTATTTTATTATCACACAATATTCTTAGAGAATTTTTAAAGACCTTATTTTGATTTGTACTTGATATATAGCCCTGGTAACAGTTATTTTCCCCTATTATTATTATTACTATGATTATTATTATTTGCAAATAAACAATTTAGGCAAGAAAACATTAGATGCAGTTTTAAGCAACTTTGGAACTAAATATGGTATTTTTTTAATTATTTTTGACACATTCTCTTGGTTACTGAATGGATGTTTTAGATCTAAGTAATTAGGCTGTACTAGATGTATAATGTTTAATGTATAATAGTTTAATGTTTATTTTTAAATATTTTATTTTGTTATCTTATGATGGTAAAGAAAATATTTGGTGTGTCTACCCTTGTTTTGGATTAATCATGATTATCCCTATGATAGTGATGCTTCCTAAAAAACAATGATGCAGCAAACACTATGTATTCTTAGTGTTTACCTTCACCAGAAATGTTCTGATACACTTTGTGGAATTTAAAAATTTAAGTTTTATTCTTTTCTTAGATACTTTGCACATGTAGAAATCTGTCTAAAATTAAGTGACTTTTCCAAGATTAAAGCTTCTCTATAATTCATGCTCATCTTAAACTTCTCCTTTGATCATGCAATGGAATCATAGAATACAAGATGGAGAAGGGTGTATAGTTCAGAGTAGATCCTTTGCCCAGAATGGACAAGGCTCTGGTTTGGTTTCCAGTACTGCCTCCTACCCCTGATACACATAACACACACACATACACGCACACACACACTACACACACACATATATATACATACATATATACATATGCATACATATATATGGATATATGGATAGAGGAGAGCAGAAAGATACACAGAATAACAACACATAACATTGGTGTGGCAACTCTTTGGTATTCCCACACAAGGAAGGTAGACTCTACTTGAATATCATTTTTACAAACTTTAAGACTTCAGTGACTAAAAATACTTTGTAATGGTTTTGTTTCTATTCACTTGTGAAATAAATGAGACTGTACCTTATCAGTGTCACAATGTTGCAGCTATAAAAATATCTTCACAGTTGATGACAAATGTCACAGATAAAATAGTCACACAACTGTAGAACGATCAACACAGTGTTTTCCTTGAACATAAACAAAGATCTTATATAAACTGCCATTTTCTGTTCATTCCCAGTCATATGACTGTATCTCCAGTGTGCTCTTCCTGTCTAGTGAAATTGTGGGAAAGCAGGATTCACTAACTTCAGTATGTTGTATGTGGTCCTGGTTTCTACTTTTTAAAATTTACCTTAAGTAATTTATAAAAATTGTAATGTTAAAGTACCTAGCACAGAACCTTAATTTAAAAACATATTTAAGAAGACATCCACATGTTCTTTATTTGGGTAATACCAACTCTGTGTCCTTATCTTGACTGACATTTTACAAAAAACAACGTCTACTGATGGGTATGAACAAATAAGTAGATGGTTGTCTAAAACTTTTTGTACATTTTTTCTTCCCCTTGAAAGTCAATGAACAATTTTCAAGAAATTAATGAAACCCTAAAATCAGATGCAAATCATTGTGGGAAATAAAATCTTTAATAGGATAACATGTTTATGGTCTTTTATAGATTCTCAAAAGGTTCGCAGTTTAGCGAGTGTAGCAGCCTGCAGTACTTGGTGTCTTCCAGTCAGTCTCAGGCCTGTGGATTGAAAAAGACACAGACACTCGGGTCATTCGTTCAAGGAGAATGCCACTTTATTAAATCCCCATCTCAGTTTTAATACAGGGCTAGCTGGCACAAAAAGCACAGTGGGAGTTCTCCAGATAGCTAACAAAATACTGACTTCAGGTAAAAAGTTCAGCTTCTTGTATCAACCCCTACAGGCAGGAAGGCCAAAACATACCAGACAATGGGAGACACAGGATTTGCAACAAGCTATCCACAGGCTATGTCCTTCAAGGCTCAGAGTGCAGGTGAAGGTCAGAGCAGGGGCCTTCAAGTGAGAATGAGGAAACATTGACTGTCTTCTATTTTGAAAGTAGAAATGAACTAGATCTTGCTGGGCATGTTTTGATATTTAAGGAAGTTCTGGTTCTGAAATATTGCAGCCTGCCTAATGCTAAGCAACTATAGAAAGAATAATAATAGCTGATCCCCTCGTGAGTTACTCAGAACAATTTTTTAGCATGTTTCCATCACTAATCTATTACTCTCAAATTTTAGCCAAATAGTTTGAAATCAGTTCTACTCCATCCAGTTAACCTAATAACTGAAAACATTAAAAGCCTTCATGCACCATAATGTTCAATAGGGAAAAAAATCCCAACCCAGCTTTAGATATATAAATGTTAATCTAGATTTCATGTTGTTTCTATTTTTAATAATAAGAAAATAATAATCATAATTTTCACAAGTAATTTCCCAGAGGAGACTTGATCTCAGGCCAGCATGCAAGTGATCATTAGTTGTTGTGATAAACATCACATAAAATCAAAATCCCTCAAAATTTCATCCATTCCTTACTATCTAGGATGTGGACATATGCACTCATAGTTTTAAGTATTTCAGCAGGGTCATGGAAGGAAATTATGGCTAGGCCTGCAAATGAGAAATAGGAATAGCTCTGTGGATCCCAGTTTTTATGTATTCTAATCCCTGGCAGTCAGTCTTTTATGCCCTGAGCATTTAGTTTAGTCTGCCTATGGAAATAATTCACAAATACAAGAAAAGAAGAATTTGAAGGGTAGCTGATTAAAGCATAGCAACTTAGCATCTCCTTATATAAACTAGCAAACTTCCTTGCAGCAATGTGAATATAAGCATTGATGGCTTTATAATTCTTACATAACTGTGCTAAAAATATAATTATTTTAAATTTTAAAGAGGAAAACATCATGTTGGTACTAAAGAATATTTATTTCCTATTTTTTCAGTGATAAACATTTAAATTACATTTTATATGTTTAGGTACTAGTTCTGGGAAGGAAAAACAGAAATTAGATTTCCATGGTTAATGGCACTCTTATGCTAACTCACCACTAGGGGGAACACATTGCTAGGTCAGATTCTAACTTACTGTGGTGTAGGCTTTTGTATATATGTGCTTTTGTGTGTGTGTGTGTGTGTGTGTGTGTGTGTGTGCGTTTGCTTCTATGTGCCATAAGAGATTAATTCCTAATAAAAACTGAGATTTTATATATTGTTTTAAAAAAATCTGACATGCTTACTAATATGAGTCTACTACTGACATTAATTATGTTCTGGCCTTTTAACATTCAAGACATCCATCCATTTCCCTGAGCCTTGAGAGATAAGGCTTGACATCTTGTCTTGAAATCTCCAAGGGAAGGACTTGGAAGAGAGCTATTTTATATTCTGGTCAAAAGAGCAGTTGCAGTTTGGTCTGAATGCTTTATATCTACAAGAAAACTTATAAAGCTTGTTTTTGATAATAGAATTGAGCTCTACCTAGATATTAAATTTTACTTTCTATTTGATGTTTCTTTAATACAACTTCAGCTAGAGCCAAGCTCAAATCTCATAATAAACTGGACTGTCTTTGGAGGACCCGTGCTACCACTGTGGTTGACAGCTTTTACCGAATTGGGACTTCAGAACTTTCTGGATGAAAATGATTATCACAATAGATGATCATTACATATGATTTCAATTTCACAAACATCTCCCTACCCACTTCTCTTATATTAATTATATGCTTTAAATAATTACAGAATCTGATTTAGTCATCTGGTATAAAAATCTCCAAATTTACAGACTTATTCTGCTTGCAAACTGCATTCTAGTTAAATTTGCTCACTTTTATAAAAATAATAACTGATATAAAATGTATTTCTCAAGTAAGGAATATGTTCTGTGAAAGAGATGTATCCCTCCATGATGGTATTTTTTGTTTGTTTTTCTTTTCCTGATTTTGTTTCCCTACTTATAGTCCTTCTTCATATTTTCTCATGTTCAGCTCCCCAGCCCCACCCAGCATTTTCCTGCTTCATTACCGCCCCTTCCACTGCATTCCCATTGTGAAATAAATGCTCGCCCCTTTGTCTATTTTTTTAGTCGCATGCAATATTGCACTTTTACTTATTTTTTCCCAATGGAATTAATAATTCTTTATATCTTCCTCCCCTCAATCCCCCCCAAATATACCATCTCATCTCTGTCTCTTTCCTGAAGCTGTGGTTTACTCAGGGGAGGGGCTTTTCATGCACACAACTCACTGCGATGATGATTTCAGTGGTGCCAGCATATTTTAACCACATCATTATCATGTCGTCCCAAAGCTTTGCTCACAGAAAACACCCATCTTTAAAAGGATTTTGTTTCCATTAATCAATTTTGGAACTTGAGATTCAGGCAAGAAAAGCGTTTATTAGGACGTACTCTGCTTGTTCCCACAGTCATTTCATTTCCTTGACTATCTAAGAAGAAGGAATTGTGCAAGGGTCATTTTCCGCCTCCAGTACGCTTACCTCTTCTTTCTATACACCACCAAGCCCCCTCCCAAATCTATTCTTTCTTACAGTAGTTAAATCAGAGCATGTGGGAGGAAGGCATTGTGTGGACTGGTGGCCACACAAGTACTTTGTATTCACGAGAGGTTTAGAAGTTCAGCAGCTGCATATAAATATGCATAGTTGAGAGATTCATGATGGTGCCTCCTCATTCTAGTGCTGGTTGGCTGCAGTACAGGCACTACAAATCAATGAACACTTTCCCCATCCATCAGCTGCTCACTTGCAAGCAGACAAAACACTTACAATGCCAGAAACCCACAGAGAGCTCCTTAGTGAAGGAAACCTCACTCTCAGAAGATTCAAAATAGCCTTCTCCCTCCCACTCCGAACCTCCTCAGCTCTCAGCCTCAAATATCTTCTTCTCATCCAGTGGAGATCAGAAGTACTTAAAAATATCACCAGGAAGGAAAGAGAGGTGAGGGAGCAATGATATATCAGGTTTTGAGGGTCCTCACTTTACGCTCCTCACAAAACAAAGGATTCTTTGAGCATTCTTTTAACCCCTTAGAAAATAAAAACCAGCTTAAGCATGAATTTGCTTATGTTGACTGTACTGCTTTACAGTTATAGGGTTGAGTGTAGCAGCATTTACATATGCATAACCCTAGCCCATGCTGTGGCAGACATTTGTAATTCATCCATAGTTATTAGATGGCTTTCGGTATTACAAGGTTATGATTACTGAGCCAAGAGAAAGAAAAGGCACAAAATGTGCTTCATAGTAGAAATCACATTTTGTCCTATTGATTATCATTTTTTTTTTGTGGAGGTTTGAGGTATGCTTATGTTGAGATTATAAACATTGTAATAAAAACTTGATCTCATTTAATACAATTTTCTACACAGCATAATAATGAATCAAATATATATCTCTTGGTGAAAAGATATAAACTTAGTTTGTCTGGAAGACAAGCCACTTTTAATTTTTATGTGGATTAACCATAATGAAAATAGCTTAATGGTGCTTAGTTATTAACCAGCATATAAACATTGTCAACTTAACAATAAAATTTTCAGTAAGAATAATAATCAATTTGATATTTTGCTGTCATGTGTTCATTCCCTCAGCTTTCAACTAACTGATACTATGACAGTACTATAGAATATAAAATATGACACAATGATATGATGATATCTGTGAAGCATATGACTTTTCAAGAACTAGAAAATATAGGTACATAAATGTGTGTGTGATTTTCAAATTTAAGAAAAGTTTACTTCAAGTACCTCTATATTGATGATTTTAAACACAGATTCAGTAATTACATGACATACTTATTCAAAATTTGTTTATCCAGTTAACATAATCAGTTACCATTTTGTTGAAACATCAAACATAAATTTCATTAGGATTGTCTGACTAATCCTTAACTCTGTCACAGGGAAGCTGACTGATATCATGTCCAAGTCTTTTTACTTATGAGAAGCAAAGCCAAAATCTGAGCCCCAGCACCCATCCACACATGCATTTCCACTAAGCCATATTGAATTACAAGGCAGAATGCGATAATTGCTTTAGTAGATCAGAGGAGGTAAAGATGACTTCCAGCTGGGATGACCAAAGACAACATCATTAAGAAGGAGTTGCATTGAAGCAAGCCTTTGAGGAATGGGCACAGGAACAAAGCACACACAGGAGAAAGCTTAGCAGCTGAGAAACCTGGGGACCCTGGAAAACACTTGCCAGAGGACAGTGCTCTCAGTGAAAAGGATGCTGTAAATAACACTACTATTAAAGGAATCACCTGCAATAATCCTCTCTTACTATTCATAAATAGATTTATAGGTCAGTTGCAAACATGTCATTTTCTCTATTTTTGAAGTAAAAGCAGGAACTAAATAACCACTAAACTCTCTGCTGATGAAGGCCAGGGCAAGGCTTTCATTTCATTTGTTTTCAAATATAAAAATATTAATGAGTGTAATGAGTGATGGTGCCTTTAATCCTTTAATTATAGTGCTCTGGAACCAGAGTCCAGCATATCCTTGTGAATTTAGGGCCAGGTTTGTCTTCAGAGTGAGTGTCAGGACAGCCAGGGCTACGCAAAAAAAAAAAAAAAAAAAAGAAATATATGTATTATATAGAGGCATGCAGTTCAAGATATATCAGCTGTAACATGCAAATAGAGTTAGTGATGGAACATAAATCCTTTCATGTGTTTACAGATCCATAGCTACATACCTGTGCACAAGCCAATTATTGGCATTTTTTTAGACAAAGTTTAAGTTCTAAAGTTTAGTTCGAAGAGAACTTTCTGTGCCAAGTAGTTGTCACCATTAGTTCTAAAACACAAACTGATTCTTAGAACAATTTACTCAACATCAAAAGATTATAAGCATATATTAAGCATGTGATAAAGACTTGGGCATAGTATACTCTCTCCCACTTTCTGCTTCTGTATTTCAGCCAGTGGGAAAGAGAGACTACTATGCATAATAGACATTTATATGTCAGTAAAATGATATTTTGCAGTATTCAAATATGTTTGAGTATATTCACAAATCTACTTTATTTTTAACAAGCCAGACATTATTCCGGCAAATTTCAGTATTTATTAAATTAACATTTGTGCATATGTCTTTCTAAAAATATTTAATTACTATATGTTTTAGCTAGAAACATCTCAAATATCTATAGTATGTATGTGTGTATATGTAGTAATAAGTTTCTGGCCCAGACTACTCTTTGGTCCAGATCTACAGGCCAGCAGTCACTTAGTCCCTCAGTCCCACTATATTTCCCCTTTTTTTCTTTTTAAATCAAGAACCCCAAATTTAATATTCTTTCCCCCATTATTTATAACCAACACTGTAAACAAAGAGAAACATCCATAATTCATTTTTGGGGAGAATGTGGCATAGTTCTCTAGGCTACTTCCTGCTGAATGGGGGTGCTGGCAATCCCATGGAGACATAAAGAAAAATTTAGGATTATGGACAAGTCTTTAGTGGAAAAGTCTGTAAGGCTGAGTCATCTCAGCCCATCTCCTTCAAGTTCTTTTGGATGCAGAACCCAAATGAAACTACAACAGAGGTGCTCTAGATCATCTGGGCCATCCATTTCTATTGGAGACTTTTCAGAGTATCTTCTTCAATCAGACTTATTTTCTTTTACCAGGAATAAATCCAAAGCCTCTTATTTTCTGTAAAAATAAAGAGAAAACCTCTTCTCCAAGTAGTGTTTCTTTTGATGTCAATTTAAAATCAACATATTTACCAAATAAATAGATTAGATTAATCCAAGAGCATTTGTAATCAAATGGCATTTAGCAGCTTTTACTACTTCATTTTCAGATAAAAATCTTAAAGACAAGATAATAACATACAGTATCTAGACAGTCTTTGTAATTTCCATCTTTACATGGCTTATTTTTTTTCTCTATTTCTTTTTAAGGACTTTATCTTTTTTATTTTTTTGTATATATTTTTTAACATACTCTAAACTATTTAGAGTTTTTAAAATCTGTCTTTACTATATATCTCTTATTTCTTATCTTTTTCTGTTTCTGACCTCACATTGATTGGTTAGGGTGTCTGACTCTACCCAGATCCCTCTATTTCTTTCTGTTTCTGTCCACACCTTCAATCTGTCAAAGTGTGGCTAAGGCTTATAGGCTTCCCTAAGGTGTCTGACTTCACCAAGTTCCCTCTATTTCTTTCTATTTCTGACCACATCTTTAATCTGTCAAATGTGTCTAAGGATTAAAGGCTTCACTAGGCTGTCTTCCTGGCTCCAGCCAGCTCCTAGTCTAGCTTCATAGAGTTTAACCTTTTAGCAGAGGTATTGGTAGGACCCACAATTACACTCTCGGGAAATTTAGGGTTCATATAATCACCAAGTAAAGCCTTGACATCTGCTGCTCATGAACTCCACTTAAATATTTAGCAACAAGGAAGGCCTCTTAAAATACTCATGAGTGTTTTGCTGATAACACTGAGTCAGAAACCCTCTCAGAAAACCCATTCTTCAGCTTGCCTCCAGCAAACATGGCTGACTCCCAAAACTGCTGCTACTAAGAAGCAGTCTTTGACACTGTTTTTTTTTTTTTTTTTTTGTCTTTAAAAATGAAACAGAAAGTTTATATCAATCCTTTACAACTAGTTGTTTGCATCTAGGCTCCTGCTAGACTTCTGGAACCAGCCATTTTGGAGCTTAAGCTGCACTCCAAAAGCTCTTAGCCCAAGTCCACATGCCTCACAAGGGCATATCTGTATCTTGACTCATGTGAAAGACACAACTCAGAAGCTGGTTTTGGCTTTGATTCTGTGTTCTAGAATTCTTTTTAATATTTCTCAAGCTTTATGTGGGTGGTTATTGCCCACATTGAGATGCCATTTTTAGCAATAAGTTTATGGTCCAGACTAGCCTGTGGTCCAAACCTGCAGTCCTGCAGTCTCACAGTCCCGCTACATGTATGTGTATCTGTGTATGTTTTATGGACACATGTAGATAAGTGGAGGAAACATGAAAACATGAACCATATCCATGTTTTCCCTCTAATTTGACTTCTTGATCAATAAAATGAACAACAACAATAAAAGAAAAAGTTTGTTTAATTCAAAGTGAGAAAAAAAATCAAACCCCATTTCCTGTATTATTTTGTAAAGGACAATTAAAGGATTTTGGTGTGTGTTGTGAGTTCCCACCTTCTTGATTTTCAATATCATACTTTCTTTTGTGTGTTGGAATTGAGCTTTGATTTAGATTCTAATCAATTTCAGATTTATTAGTTGTATTTTCACAATTTGAATTAAATTGACCTGTATGTAGCAAATAAAGCAACACTTGGGTGCTATTAATTTTGAAACCAAATAGAAATAGTTTAAGCTCATTTTGGTTAAATCAGTTCATGGTCAAATTATCTAATTTTGACAAATATTTAGTGAGAACCAAATATGTTAATGAGCACTGAGTGTGGCTTACTCAACGGGAACATTAACAAAGTTATTTATATCTTACATTGAAATCAGATTACATTTGAGAGAGACAACCAATTTAACAGTCTACATATGTAGTGAGGAGTGAATCACAATGTTTCCAGATTTTTCAAAAGCTCTGGAACCAAGAATTTACATACACCTAGTCTTCATTAACTGGGTGGTACCAGCACCATTTTTTGATGAAGGAAATCGCTCAGAGAATTAGTGTCCTCCCATCCTGATTTACTTAAAGCAGATGAAAACAGAAAATTTGAAGAAGAAAATTACTTAGAAATGGACCAATGTAGATTATAGTAAATTTTAGCTTCACATACACACACACAAAATAGCTCATTATAGGAAAAAGCAGTACTCTGCTGTAGGTGCAATGCCAAGGTAAAAGAATTTTCTTTAGAAACATAATTCTCATAAGAGGATTAAAATATTTCCAAATGGAATCACCATTTGGAATAGAATAAAATTTTCACAGATTAAAGGTCTTGTCAATTGCATTCTGTGAAGTTATGAGAACTTGATTTAAGATGACCAGCATCCATGCAGTAGCAATAATAATAATAATGGTAACATCAACAAGAGCAACAGCAACCAGTTAACACAAGTTTGTAACTCCTGCCCTGCATGAGAGGAGACAGGCTGATCCCTGATGCAGTATGGCCAGGTCTTCTAGCCAAATGGTAAAGTCTTGGATCAGAGAGATACCCTGTCTCAAAAAATAAAGTGAAGAGTGACTAAGAAAGAAAACTGACATTAATCTCTGGCACTCACTCCTATATATAGGTGTATACACCCTCCCATGTACATACACACCAAATATTCAGTAGTAATCTGAATATCTCATATAATTAAGGGCTTATATTTTAAGAAAATTTAACATACATAAGTATGAGAACAGAACAAAGTTGGATCTTCAAATATTAAAGAATAGTTCTTAGTTTTCCTGTGTTTCTTAGATATTGCCTATATAACATAATATAATTAGTTCTGTAATGATATCTTGATCTGTAAAATTGAGGCATATTTCAACTTCTTTCCTAACAACTAGGCATCTTAGTGATTTTTTATTCAATGCCAGAGGAAGGGAGTTTTGACACACTGAGTAGAAGAGGCGAGATGGATATATAAATATAAATTAAAGGCAATTACTAGAAAAAAGTTAATGTAGGATAATATAATGTGAAAATATCATAAATTAATTATCAGGTTATAATTGGTGACAATTTAATGGTATATTGAATACTAAATTCTAAATCATTTCATAACTTGAAATAAGTATATTGGCATAATAATAAGTGCCTTAGAATTAAAAAGCTACTTCTGCTTAACACTGTTTATTCACAATAAAGTACTACATGGTGAAAATGATATTAATAAATGCCCATTTAATTTAATAAGTAATTTGTCCACAGTGGATTTGATTTTAATATCTTCATATTGCATACTTAATCTACAAATATTTTGGCCACTAAAAAATGTAGATAACAGGACATCTTATTTGTTTATTTCAAAATACTTATATATTTTTTCATAGACAACTTGAACCCAGGTATTAATTTGAATTATTATTTTTATGATATGAAAAGAAAGTCATTTGCTCTTCATTTGCCATTTTCTAGTTCACCAACTTTCTAATTCTCATCAGAAACCCCAGAGCTTCTGACCTTGATCATAACAGTAATGCTTTCAATGTTAAGATTAAATTTGACCTTGTTGTGCTGTGAGCACAAATATCTGCATCCTAGTCTTCTGTTTTTGTATGTCATTTCCAGCCAGGTTTCAGGTGAAAATGAAGTAGTTGACAGACTATCAGAAGCAGCTTGATGTGTGATGCATATTGAAGGCTTAGTCCTGGTAACTATTGATATCCATTTGGCCCTCTCATTATTTATATAGCTGTTATGTTCTAGGCTAGGAAAGAGGGATGTAAGGCAGAGTGTGACATCTTCTCTGCCTCCAGGAAGTTGCATTATGCTGAGGAGCAATGCCAGGGAACTGGCACATTTTGGATATACTAAAGGACAAAAATAGTTAATGAGGACTGAAAAATATCTCTGGTTCTTGTTCTATCAGAATGAGGGCCTAAGTTTGATCTCTCAAGCACAAAACAAGTCAGATATGATGACATCTAGTTGTTGTCCCCTGCAGACGCAGTTCTGGAGGCAGAGACAGGAGGATTGCTGAGGTCCTAGAAGGACTGACAAAACTCCAGGTTTTAGTGAGAGGCTTTGTCTCAGAAGACAAGATGGACAGCTCCCAAGGAGAAAGAACATAAGGATGACCTCTGTTCTCCCTCCATACCTGCAACCCTAAGTGTAGCCACACACCTGAATACACACATATACCAACCATATATAACATACGAACACACATACATATACACACAAAAACAATTAGTGCAGCAACTAAATTCTATATAACTTATTTTAACAAGATTTGTTTGCCTATTGGTTTGATCAATTAGTTAACACAAATTTATATAAATGCCTTGTACATACCAGTGATGTCCTAGAAATGGAAAATGCTGTGGTGAAGGAAGGTGTTCCATATTCTATAACAGTTATCACCTTATTAAAAATTATTATTTAATAATCAAAAATATAAAATTATGTATGGTAGCATTTTTACCAAACCCAGAACTTCTATTCTTAGAAGCCTTACAGCTCCCTACTAAGTGGTAATAGAATCTAACTGAAAGAGGTATAGCATGTTACACAACACCCTGCTATAAAACAAAATGAGTTCTCACAAGAAGAATTATCTTGGCCAAAATAACAATTGTGTCAAAGTTAAGGAAGTCAGTATCAAATCCAATAACTATATATATATATGTATATATATATTTATATATGCAAACAAAGAGAGAGAGAGAGAGAGAATATAGGACCGTCATGGTAGCTACCTGTCTTTTTAACTGATACATTTCAGATGCCTAGAAATAAGCCTGACACATAAAAGATGCCCAGGAGCGAATGGAATAAAGAATTACTGGGGGGAGTGGGTAAGAAGTTTCAACAAAGGCTGAGAAGCTACAAGGAACATTAAAAAGCCAAAGACCAGATAGCCAGAAAGAAGTCCCATTGACAAGACCAGTGACCCTGACTTGTTGACCAAAATGCACTTACTCACTTAGCTTTGCCTGAACCTCCTTCCTGCTGAAATTTCATGGTGACATTTTATTCTTTTCTAATTGGTGAACATATACATTTTTAGAAATATTTTAGTATGTTTTTTTCCTGTGTATGGGTATATGTCCTTGTGAGCATATGCAGTATGTGCAGGCATGCATGGAAGTCAGAAGAAAGTGTTGAATATTTTAGAGCTGGAGATACAGGCAATTGTGAACCACCTAATCTGGGTGATAGGGATAAAACTAGCTCTTTATGATAACCAATAAGCCCTCTTCACTTGTGAGCCAGCTCTCCAGCCCATACATGACACATTTAAATTAATTCAACCCTTTCTGTATTTTTTTTAATCCAAGTATTCTGAAATTGTGCCAAACCTTGTTCCTTTACTAATGTTATTATTATTGGTTCTCAAAAAAAATAATTTAAGCTAAGCAGACTAGGGAAGAATGATAGAATAGCAGAGCCAACTTTGCGTGTAAAACATGATTCCAGAAGGGACTAAATTCCTCAGGATAATAGACTCAAGGGAGTATTTCTGGTGTGGATGGGGTATCAGAAGCAGAAATAGTCCCAACCTTCTTTTTCTGGTATATACATTTAGCCAAAAAGTAGACTATTATTTTCCTAAGCAATGTGCTCTGTCTGGCGGAAATAGGATACAACCCCAACCACTACCTCTCACAACCCCTTCACATGTTTTAACTCTGGCATTTGTGTTATTGGTTTCCATTGTACTTTACTCATCAGGGAAATATTAAGGCACAATCTTATCTTTCTGTTGTTCTCTTCACCCCTATCAAGTAATTTTTCTATAAAGAACTTTACCCCATCTGTTATATGATTGCTAAAAATATAGCTTACCTTCCTCAGTAAGAAAAAATGTTTCTTAGAAATGTGTAAAGGCACATTTGTCTAACACACACACACACACACACACACACACACACACACACACGTGCTAAGAGGCTTCTGACCCTGCTGTCCAGACCCACCTGCTGCTGTTTAGTCCCTCAAAATGACTCAGACTCTTATATTAATTACATACTGCTTGTCCTATGGCTCAGGCATATTGCTAGCTAGATCTTATATCTTAATTTAATCCATTTTTATTAATCTGCTTTGCCAATGGACTGTTGCTTATCTATTTTTTTTATATCTTGTCTCTTGGGTGGCTGGATCCCAACTCCTCTGACTCTGCCCTCCTTCTCCTTTGTCTATGCTCAGATTTCCAGCCTCCTTCTATGATGCTTGCCATAGGCCCAAACAGTTCCTTTATTAATGAATGATATTCACTGCACACAGAAAGACATCCCACAGCATGAACACACACACTTTGCTAGTGACATATCCTAATAACATAGTAGGTACCTTAAAACATAGGTTCAACATCGTGAGCACAGTGGAGACAGCATTATAGTTAGTGGCACACAACCAAAAGCCATATAATATAAGTGAAATTATTCTAGAAGTACTTCTGCATGAAAAATAGGTGCATGAAAGAGAGTTGTTTGCTTTCTTTTTAAAGCAAAGTTCACATGCTCCTCATATTTACTCTTAGCTCATTACAATCTACTCTGTATCCATGTAGTTAATAGGCATAACTAAGTTGCTATGGGAATTGAGCTTTAGGCTCTCATACAAAATCATCGAAACGCTGAATATATTTTCTGAAAAAAAAATTATACATTTGCATAGTAATGACCGTTACCTTATATAGAGTAAACATTTTAAAGAAAGTACTTTAAAATATCTAACTTCTAGTTTCCTTAGTCATAAATTTATTGTCACATATAACAAATCAAAGAAACATATATTTAATACTGTTTGTACCTAAACATATTTTAAAAATTAACACTCACTTTGTTTTTCAATATAAGTAAATTTTCACAGACACATGATTTGCTTTCCCAGGGCTGAGAAATATCTAATAAAAATATCAAGATATTTTATAGCACTGTTCCCATTACTTTTCTGCTGTTGTTACTCATAAAACGAGTGCTTCATTTTGCAGATGCAGAAGTAGATATAGGAAAGCTATGTGTTCTGGAGAAAATTACTAACCCAGTTTTATATGCCAATTTGTCTTTAGAGTCCTTCTCTGAGGTTTTATAGTGTTTTTCTTTTGTAAAACAAAGTAAAATCAGTTCTATGCTTTTCTGATACTTCAGGGTCTTCTAAATTGCCTGAGATTCAACTGTTGGTTGAGAGGTGTGTTTATGTATGTGTATATGTGTAATGACTTTAGTGTGTGTGTGTGTGTGTGTTTATCTAATAGAAGAGATACAGATAAGCTACGGAACCTTTAAATAAAATTTCTAAATTCTAGAGTACAAATGATGTGCATTTTGTCTTAATGATACAAGATGGTGAGCAGGGACTTCCAGGAACAGGAGCTCATAAATTTTCAAGGGCTCTCTGTGAGAATCAGTGGGCAATAATTTGAAATGTTTGAACCTTAGTCATAAAGCTTCAGTAAGTAACAAAGCCATTTTCTCATTGGTGTTTGAATATAATTCTCTATTTATAGTCTGGTAAAATAACTTTGTTTCCAATATGAAACAGTATTTACAAACATAATTTCTTAGGAATGGACAAAAATACAAAAAAAAAAACCAAATAGAAATAAATCTACCCTCTTAACTTGTTTTCCATTAGCCAAAACCCCCCAACTTTACTTGTAGGTAAGTGAAGAAAGAAAACCTATCCAATGTTATGAATAATGCCTGGGAATCGGAAGTTTGCATCATTGCAGTGGTTTGCGTGGGTTATTCCCCAGAAGTCTCAGACATTTGAATATTTGGAGACACTAGTGAAACTTCTTGAGAATGATTAAGAGGTGGTCTTTGTGGAAAATATATATTACTGGGAGTTAGCTTTGAGGTTTCAGAAGAGTAGTGATATTCCTAAAGTGCCCTCTGCATCCTGCTTGAGATTTCTGATGTAAACACTCACCTGTTTCTGTCACTGTGCCTTCATGCCACGACCATTGATTTTAACCCTCTGGAACTGAAAGCCCAATTAAAAGTTGTCTAAGTTGCCTTGGTCATGGTGTTTTAATGATAGAAATAGAGAAGTTGACTAAGACAGTCATTGTGAATGCACATGTAGATAATAATCACTTATTTTAATTATGTTAGAGTTCAAGCAAAAAATAACACTTGAATACAAAACTGACCCATCTTTGTTTATGGAAGTTTTTAAGCTACAAATTTTAAAAATACATTTCAATATTTTATATTATGCATATCAACATGGTTATGTTAGTGCATTTAAATGATATTTAAATAATTTTGCTAGTAGTTACAATAATATATTATAAGGTATGATTATTTATATTAGGGATGATATTACATTAATGACCTTAGATACAAATGCAAACTCATATAGCCTCTGATCCCGAAACCTATGCAAGTGTTGAGCCTCAAGTCATACTTTTTTTCTGTCTGAATGCTTCCAGATCAACTCCAAAAAAATACCATGTCTGTGCCTTCTTCCTCTCTTAAAAGCCTGAGACCCTGAATTAGACATAGTGTTCCTTCATGTTCCTGAATAGTCTGGCCATCATTTGGACACTGTCCCAATTACATTTGTCTCTTATATAAACTATTATCTACTATTATCAAATTGTCTATGTGTTCCCACATGCTTGACATCAAAGTAGTTTTCACATCTGCATGCCAGTTGTGGTTCTGAAGAGAGGCAGATTAAACCTAATTAGAAAGAACAGGGATCAAGGTCTATGGTCTTGTCCAAGTGTTTTTGTTTTTTGAACATCTCCAGACATGACAACACCATTGAATTCTGTCAGAACTGCACATCAAGTGTGATGACACTTCAATCCATACTCAGTCACACTACCATGCATGCAATGTGAGAGTACATATTCGGGTGGTGATTGTCTTAGACACAGCTATCCACAATCTATGTTTTTACTTCTCATCATAGAGCTAGCTTATGTACACATAAGATATACATTTGTCCTGAAGAAAAGTCAAGAAGTCACACCACAAAGAGGTTAAGCTTAGGTTAGTTCTACAGGTGAAATATTCTGGATCACTTGATTACATTATTTCTAGGCCATAGGAATGGGATAATATTGTCATTTGATTTTGTGGAATCTTCAGTGTCTACAGAAACAAAAGTAAACTAGCAATCATCACAATTGCTGAGCCCTAGTAGGCAACATTAGCGTTACAAAGGACCACTTCTGTTGAGATTTAAAGGATGGAAAGATGCCAACTAGGCAGGAAGAGAGACCAGGGAGATAGAAGGTAAATATGATGTGGGTACACATTTTGCTAGGCAAGGTAAAAACTGTGTATTTAAAGCATACATAGTGACTTCAGATAGTTGTTGACATTTGGCTAGCATAAAAGTGGGCTGTAATTCATATTTACCATGCTTCTTAAATTCTGGCTAGGCAAATGATAGGCACCTTAATAAATAAATATGTTACATGTTAAAAATAATTCATTCTGTGAAAGATAATAAAAGAGATTAAGACAAGTAAAGGACTTGTGAAGGAAGCCATTTTATAATGAATGAAAATAATGCTCCTTTGAGAATGGTTTGAATTATATAAGAATAGTCTCTCCATTTAATGTTTAAGAATGACATCACTGAAACCAACATGGCAAATTTTAAACGTTCATTAAATCTAGACTGTACATTTGAACAAAGCTTATTTTATTATTTTTCCCTTCTGTACATTGAAATTTTGACAGATTTATAACACAGCTATATCCCTCTAGATATATAACACAGTAAATGACAAAGAAAAATGTGTGTCTATGTTTATTGCTGTATTATTTAGAATAGCTATGAAATGAAAGCAACCAAG
The DNA here is from genome assembly GCA_004025045.1 of Sigmodon hispidus. NCBI lineage: Eukaryota > Metazoa > Chordata > Mammalia > Rodentia > Cricetidae > Sigmodon > Sigmodon hispidus. The sequence continues at coordinate 123,784 of PVIH01004190.1, forward strand.
GTGTCCACTATTAAAGAAAAAAATTAAAAAATGTGGATAATATACACAGTGGAATTTTATTCAGTCATAAAAAATGAAGTCATGATATTTTTCCAGAAAATGGATAGAACTGGAGATTCTTATGTGAAGCAACCTATTCAGAAAGGCTAACACCACACATTTTATCACAGATGCAAAAACTAGATTTTAAGTTTTATTTATGTGTGTGTATGCATGTGAATATTTTATGTAGTGTGGAGAGAGAGGGTAATGGAGTACCTGTAACATGAACATAAATAGGAGGCTACCAGAGATTTAATTTTATACAGACTTTAAGCCTATTCCATTACTTTTTGATTCCACCTTTAAGGCAGGATAATGGGAAATAAAACAAAGAGGGACTCTGGTCAAACTCAAAACAGCTCCTTCTCTTTCACTACTAGCTGTATGAAGACACATATAAACACCTAACCATTCTCCTTTAAATGTTCTAAGAAATACACATTTTAGAACATGAGCACCAATAAGTAATTAAAGAATATGCCTTGAGATACTTTTCCAGGTAGCAGAAACATAAAAGTTTGAAAATTTTATGTTAGTTCTATTAGTAATGGCTTTCTAAAGGAAAAAATAAAAACAAGTAGAAAGAATGCAAACACATAGGTATATTCATGTATATAGATATATAGGTGATAGATGATAGACAGATGATGATAATAGATAGATGATAGATAGATAGATAGATAGATAGATAGATAGATAGATAGATAGATGATAGATAATGGTAAATGATAGTAAAGGGGATTTATTAGACTGCCTTCCAAGATGTGGTCAACAGTAGCTGTTCTGTGATAGAAAGATTCACACAATGATTTTGGAGTGGTACTGGAGGAATCCTGGGACAGCTGCTGGTTCTCAGGATGGTGCTGGCATCCTGAAAAAGTTGGATTTAATCCCAGATGCAGGAAGAAAACATACAGACTTGCTAGTGAGCATGAAGGCAAGAGGGCAAAGAGCAAAGCTTCCTTCTTTCATAGCCTTTTACCTGGGCTGCCATATGGAAGAACTACCTAGATGGATGGTAGATGTTTCTGCTCCAAATCATCTATGAAAATCCCTTTCAAGAGTGCTCAGCACTTTGGGTCCCAGATAATTTCAGATGTGATCAATTTGACAACCAAGATTAGCTATGACAATCAGTTATTAGTTTATATAATATGTATAATTAAGTTAGAATAGTGTCAAATTTTATCATAGATTATTGAGTGGATTCCACTTATTTTTATTTAATTGCTGTGATATCTAATTTCTAATCCCTTATTTCCTCCTTTCAGGAGTCATTTTAACTAATCTGAGGAGTTTTTTTGGGTACAATCCTCTTTAATTACATTGTTTACTATGTATACTCAAGAAAGGCAAGTAATTCTTATTTTGAATATAATTTTCTAAATAAACATTATTATTCCAAAATAAAAGATAGGATACATTTTAGTGATGAATTCTTGCGCATTCCCTGAATTTCACTCAATATATGTATATTTCAAAAGATTATATGTATATGTGATTTTAACAAATTATACTATACTTGCTCTGTAGTATATAAAGTAAGTAAAGTTATAATTATACTTCCTAACCCTAGCCCTAACCCTATAATTTTTAAGAGCTGAGTTTCAGAATATCTGTGTTAAAATGCAGCACATTTTACTTGCATGAGGACTTTTATTACAAAAAGGTATTGAACATGACAATCCGACAGTGTGTCCTTGGGATGCTGTCATTTCTAGTCTCAGATCAACTGACAAGACCTCAGTTGGCCTCAACAAGAACACTTCCAAAATCATTCTATTGGCCATGATCCAGCTGTCACTTGAAAAAAAATATGATCAATTGAGATCTGTGTGTGCAGAAGTAAGCCAGTCATATCACTTGTTCCAATAGAGCTTTTGTGAGAAAAAGGCCTTATCAAATTCCTCGGATATGAAGTTACTGTTAGAGCCATTGAATTTCCAAATCATTTCATCATCAACCAAGAAGCTTTTGAAAAGTCACATGTCATAATAATGATCTAAACCATGCTACTATTGTTAAGAAGAGAAATGGAAATGGTTACATGACAATGCTGTCAAAACTCTGCCTCTACAATTTTCAGTAGTGTTAAGCTGTATGTACCATTAAGTAAACCCCAACACCCTAATGTAATTACAGAAGCCTAATTAAGTTACTAACAATAACTCTATACTCATCCTGAACTTAGATTCACATTGTAGGATTCAAATCATAGCAATGGAAGTAGATTGTCCAAAGGGCATATATATATATATATATATATGATATATAAATATATTATACATACGAATGAGCTTATATATGTATATACACATATATGAAACAGACATATCTGTGTGTCTCATAAAGAACAGTCCATTTGTTTAACAATGAAAAAGAATTTGTATTTATTCTTCTTTGTTGATTACATAGAGAAAACACATTTTAAATAAAAAAATACCCTGCTAGCAGTTACCACTTTATTGAATCCTAGAGAAGACTTGGAAGATGAAGCTTAAAAATAAATTTATTGGAGGTTTTCAGTATTATTTCTATGATCTAAAACTAAGCCTTGCCAATAGTGAAAAGAGTGTAAGCTGTAATAATAGAATTACATACACTTTACTGCAAATGTGCTAACATATGTTTTAGTTTCTTTAACTCATTATCTACCTGTAAAGTCAAAGATCTTACCTATACAAAGTACCCAAGTCAGTTTGCAAATGAAGCTAGTTTTAACATGTGGAATTCCAAAAACATATTAATCATACTTCCATGCATGTCATTCGGTGGAAGAGAAGGCAAGTTACCCAAAGCTGCTTGTTCAGACATACTCTTTATAAAGAGTAAGTTCCACCCTTGCTCCTTCCAAAGTTCTGAGGAGCTTTTTTAGTAGGATGATGGGACCATTAGAAATGGGATCTGGGACACACTAAGTGACATCCTAAACTCTCTTTGTAAACCAGCATTTGATACACAAGAAGTGTTTAACATGATTTTTTCATAATATCTTAACATTCTTGTCATCAGAAGACAAGAGAGGTGAGGAGACTTTAAGTCTTTTATGTTTAAAATGTCTAATGGTTTATGTCCTCTCCACCTTCCCTTGGCTCTGAAGATTCTCTTAAATCACATTAAAAAATTTTTGTCATAAATTTCAAAATAGAAATAGCATTTATTAATGTGGTACCCAAAGCCTGAGGATGCTTGTTAAGATAGTCTAATCATTTGCAAGACATACGCCACTTTCATAGGAGAGATATGCTTATTCCTCATGACCTCCATTTTGGAGATAAGGATAATTAGAACTCTTCTCTAGAGTCAAAAATCTTTGAGAACATAAAGTGAATAATAGATTTAAAAGATATATTTCAGTGTTAACTGTATTTGGCATATAAACATATTTCTATGCACAAGAGTGTAAATAAACATGTTTGTAAGTTTTTATATCTGAAAAATATAAATTCCAAGAATATATATTTTATACTAATATATACATTTTAGATATTGCCTCTTATTTGTTTTCTGGAGAACATCTTCCTTTGTGATTCCTTACATTGCTTTATTTCAGTTAGAGTTGGCTTCAGTTACTTAAACCTTGGCATAAAATCTGTATGCCAACATTATTTTTTAGTGATTCAAAAGAAGGAGAAAATATAATAACGTCATCTGGCAAATTTATCTTACTATTAAGCAATGCTCTGCATTATTAGAGACATTAGCTTCTTCAACTGCATATATTTCTAACTCTGAAGTTATTTATATTTCTCATTAAAATATTTTATTGAATATCTTTACTTTCAATTGATATGACTTTTAAACTTGCCAAGTTCATTCTTTGGTGTTTTGTAAAGGAAACATGAGTTAGGGAGGGAGACGTATGGCATTGATACACTCAGGCTCCTATGTAGCTCACACACAGGAGTTTCTAGGGTTACAGATGAAACAACTCACAACCATGGCTTGGATGTGTAGGGTTTTTTTTTTTAGATTTGTTAAGTTTATTGTCTATTTTTCCATGCTGGAGAGGTTGTATATCCTATTCTAAGTCTCTTATAGTTTTGGGTCTAGATAGTTTGAAGAGGAGAATCTATGCATATGTACTACTGTTTGTTTGATTGCACTGAGAACACAGTGTTTCTTAGGAAATTAGGTCTAGTAATTATTTCAGGAATATTAATATTGCAATAGATAATTTGTGAAGTGTAAGTAAGATCATGTTATTATTTATGTTTCACAGATGTTTATGTATTTATAGAAGTGGGTAAGCATGAGCCAGAGAGCAAAGAAGTCACTTCAAAATAAGTCACTTCAATGTTGCCTTTAATCTTCATATTAATTTTGACTGAGAGGCATATGAAAGAGCAAATCTTGGGGTGTATGTGTGTGTGTGTGTGTGTGTGTGTGTGTGTGTGTGTGTGTTTAAAGTCAGCCCAGGAATTAAATTTTATCTCAAGAACTTCTATATAGTTTCTTGCACATCTAGCTAGTGGTATCTGAATAGTTTTGCCAGTTTCTGACCCATTTTTCATACTTCCTCTTTTCCTTGTTTTCTCTTATTGGTTTCTAAGAAGTTTATGGCCAAAATTCTGACCACTGATTCACCAGTACATCTTCTTCTAATGGAGAAAAGATTTTAAGGAATTAAATGCAGCAAACACTCCAGACTCAGATCCCCAATTCAGACCTAAATATAAAATTGTCAGGAGTGGAATTCATGATTCCACTTCCTCTGCTTCTTGTCAGTCTTAGGAGGTACAAGGAATTTAATGACTCAGTGCTATGGAATGATTATGAAACCAGAAAAGTAAAAGGCTACCCTGACTCCTGCCATGAGCTAGCAAAGAGACTGCTTTGATTATCCATCAACAGCTGAGATTCCAATGACTTTCTACTCTATGAATATCTGTCCTCATGAAAGACACAAGAGGTTTCCTGGTTGCAGTCCTATGACAGATAGTATCTCTAAGTGGCCTCAAAAATGCAGAATGTGTGTCATTCTGGGCAGAAGTTTTATCATTATCTAAAGAAATAGCTGCCTTATTAGCACCTATATTTTTAGTAATTTAGGATGTTATATAAATTTTTAGGTATTTAGTTTAATTTTTTAGTTTTATTTTATTTTATATGTACAAATATTTTACCTACATACGTGCATATGAACCATGTGTGTGAATGGTGCCAAGAGAGATCTGAAAAGAGCATTAGATCTTCCAAAACCAGACTTACAAATAATTATGGACCATTATATGGTGTGGTAAGAATCAAAGCTAGACCTTTTACAAGACTAAATGTTCTTAAGAAGTGAGCCATCTCTGAAAAGATGAAGCCTAAAATCAAGAGTAACTTAGTTTTTAATTTTGCTATTATTTTGTTGTTTCACTTCATTTTATCAATATGGTGTGATTTTCTTTTTTGCTTGTCAGCTCTCCAAGGACTTCACAGTGAAGTTACTAAACTGGCTAAGGATGGTTACATATCCCCTACGAAACACAAACAAGCTCAATCCGTGTAGTTTTCTTTTGTTACAATGTCCAGTCCCCCATTGTCACTGACACTGTGATCAGCCTGTGAACATGTAAGGTGGGACCAGAGGATGCCTTGAGACAGTGTGTGGTTACCCAGCTTATTAGTACTAACATTAAATGTTGATAATGACTGCAAAGGTCTCTATCCCTTGTGTTTTCTTCCAATGTAATCTATTTTCCTTTTCTTTCGAAGGTAACCTTTAATGGCCACTTAGAAAGCATTTACACAACTACAAAGGTAGGAAAATTTTTCATTATAACTTTTTTTAGTTGGTTCAAGATATACCATCATTAGATATCAATAGGATTGATACTGCCTGTTGCTGGTGGTGTGTATTATCTCTACTTAATTACTAAACTTGAATTCATCACAATCAATGCTTGTCAATTTGAATTTTTTCTACTGTATTTGTTTACTGATGACATAATTTTGCTTTATACATGCAGACATTTCTTTTATAAAATTTTCCAAAATTTTATAGTAATTTGGCATACTATATATAATGTCATTCACAGACAATCAGACAAAGCAATTGAGTATTTCTTGTGCACAATAATTTTATATTTTTCTTACTGTTCTATACCTAAACATATTAAGGAAACAACACACAACACACAAAAGGTAGTTGTGAAAAATTTAACAATATAGATATTAATTTGGAGGGATTTTTTTTTCAGTATTGACTTTGCTTAAAACTACTGAAAATATAGCGCTTTTCCTTTTTTAGGTCATGCATGAAGATAAATTTAGAGTTTCTAGTCTAGTAAATACTTCTCTGATAATAACTTAATTGTAGCTATTTCAAACCAAATTGGTTAATTGTCGTGAATCATATGCAGATTGCTCAGATGTAGGTCAACCCCCATTCCCACATTCTAGAACTTTTTTTTTTTCTAATTCAGGGCAGACTGCTTCATGCCTAAAAGAGCAGAACAGTACAGATCAGAGACCTGAGGTAAAATTGAAACAATAACATAAAAGTTAACAGTGCACCAGGGGTCAGAATGTTCCAGTAAAAGTGGAAAGGTAGGCTGCATTTATTTAGAACTGGGTTAATGATTTCTTAGCTTTGTTATGTTGTTGGGGAGAAGTTTACTCACTTGCCAGGATTTGTGGCCAAGAAATCATGGCCTGTAGGATGTATCCCCATCTGCAAAGTACATGTGGTAACATCATTCATGGCAACTGAAATCAAGATCATATTAAAACAAAACAAACAAACAAACAAAAAGCTCAAGATAAAATGAGCTTTTAAGTCCCTGTGGATATACTTTTTCTTTCTTTTTTTTTTTTTTTTTTTTTTTTTTTTTGGTGCTCTGAATAAATGATAGAGGAGTTGATCCCAGAAAATCACATTCAGGTCCTGGCAAGGCCATCTGAAAAGTTGTTGGGAGAACACCATGTACAACACCATGCTGAAGCAGTCTGGGTGCAGATACAGAAGCACAGAGCTCTCTATTTCTAACTGCTGTATGAAGGTCTATTCTACAGGTGTCTTTGTGCAGAAGCATTGTATTATTTCCTAATGAATGGCCAAGCTTTCATGATGCCATTGAAACTTTATACATGTTGTTTTTCATGGAAAATTTTATATCTGGTAATGAGTGTATTATAAACTGAGATTTATATTGTTACACTAACAAATAGGCTTTCATCGTTACATGCTTTTAGTGAAATTGTTGACTTGTTGAAAAAATAAAACTCATGAGCTTTGCTGCTTATTGATTAAAACCTACTTTTAAGCTTTATTTAAGAAATTTTAAATTCTGTTTTGGTGAGAATTTTTAAATTTTAACTTAACTAGAATCTTAATATTTTAGGATTTGAATTGGAGGCTGATGTTGTAACTTAGTATTCAACAGTTTCTCTAGTATGCACATGGCTATGGGTTCAGTTCCCAGCTATAAAAAAAGAACTATTCATGCCTGTGGATTAATTAATCATTAAGAGTCTTTAAATATTGACACTCTTTTAATTATTACAAAGCAGTAACTTATTTAAAAACAATTATTTCTGTGAACTTAGGAAAAAATATTTTTTAGTATTTAGTATGATATTACTAAAATACATTTTAGTGAATCTGCTTGCAAAATAGATGATAAATACCTTGTACCTCTAATATAAATACATGTTATATGAATTACTTACAATGTAAGATAAAAAAAATTATACTATATTTCCCCAAAATAACATTTCCCCAAAATTTAGCTTACTAACATTTGGTTGTTTTAGTCTTTTTTATGTCCATAAACAACAATAAATGCAAATGATACTTTCATTCTGTCTCTACAATTCTGAGCTTTTCTTCCCTCTTTTAATTGCAGATCTTCATTTTAGCCAACAGTATCCATTTCCTCTTTATTAATGACTGGCATTAGATGATCTTTGAGTGTATCATAATTTATTTAATAGGTCCTCTAAACATTGCTTTTTAAATAGAACGTTAAAATAAAACAGAGAGAAGATTTCGTTAATTACATTCCTGGCAGACATACAAAAGAATAATTTCCATTTGTATATTGAACTGAGAAATTAAGGAGTGAAAAAAATGCTTTGAAAGATACAAAGTAGTAATAGGTAAGTGTGCTACTGTCAGAGTAAGGTAAAGGGCAGAGATGGTCATAAAAATTGTGTCATAAGTAGATAAAATTGACAACCATCTAAATTTCTCAAGATTTACCACAAATGCCACCTCTTTTCATAAGCATTTAGTGATTCTTCTTTTTCTCTGTGATAATCATTTGTGATACCTCTCCATAGCAACACAGGGGAAAAAACTGATTTTAGTTATAAAAATTAATTTACGTTTACTGTTTTGTTCATAGTAGACTCTTTGCTTGGAGGGTAATGACTGCCTATTTCTTATCTTTAAAATTAATGAATAAATATACATTCAACTGATATGAGACAAAAAAGTTATCAAGTAAAACTATTAAATAACATGCATTTTATGAGGTACTATTTCTTGTACTTCCATTATCTCTGAATTAAATCATAATTGTGTAATGGATTACTCACAAAATAAACATATAAATTTTGATGTACAATGGCAATTATTTTTTATGAAATTTTCATGTATTTTTGGTATTGAGATACAAAACTATCCTAAAATATCATACTTAAGATTCAAGTATTTGAAAAAATATGTATGAAATTCTAAATTTACTCACATGTTCTTAAAATTAGAAGTACATGACTTGATATAGACTTAGAATTTCATGTATTGCCTTTCATGTATTATTTGCATGTATTATACGGATATATTTTTAATACTGTATGATTATGATAAAAATGGCTTTGTTGAATCAAAAACCTTAATATCTGCTTACCAAAGAATGGTTAATATATGAAAGAAGAAACTAGGTGAAGACAAAAATTGCTACTTACACTTGTCTGATCTAAATTATACTCATGCCATTTGGGTCATAGACATTATCTCACCAACAAAATTAGAGTTATCCCTAGGTTGAACTGTGTTTGAAATGACTGTAGACCCCATTGTCTGAGTTTATTGGAAATAGGCTTTTCAAATATGGAATCCACATTTACTAATTTTTTTGGAGGAAAATAAAAATTAGCCATTCCCAACTTGTCAAAGAATAGGTGATTATTTTATATGTGACACATCATGGCTCTGCTTGTTCACTCAATTTCTTTAAAGGAATATTATTGTGAGAATTTGATCATTTGGTCTATTAATTGTTGGAATGGAGTGGGTTGGCCTGATGTGTGTGGTCTTCTATGAGGATACATGATGCTTTAAGAATCAAGGGGACAGAAAGACAAACATGGTATGTACTCACTCCTAAGTGGATATTAGACATAAAGCAAAAGATAACCAGGCTTTAGTCCACAACCACAGAGAAGTTGGGTAACAAGGAGGACCTTAAGAGAGACGTCCATAAATCTCCTGAGAAGGGGAAATATAATCTCCAGAGTGAATTGAGACCATATTGGGGGAGGGTATATGGGGAGATGGGGATGGGAGGTAATCAGGGGATGGACAGTGAGGAAGAGCAATGACACAAATATCTTGATAGAGAGACCCATTTGGGGATTAGGGAGAAATCTGATCCTAGAAAATTACCCAGGAATCCACAAGGATAACCCTAGTTAAGCCTGCAAGTAGTAGTGGAAAATGTGTCTTAACTGACCTTCTCCTGTAATCAAATTGGTTACCACCCTAATTATCATCATAGAGCCTTTATCTAGCAATTGATGAAAGCAGATAAAGAGATCCACAGCTAAGCACTAGGCTAAGCTCCTAGTCCTTTTGAAGAGAGGGAGGAGGAATTATATGAGCAAAAAAATCAAGATCATGATGGGGAAATTCACAGGGACAGCTGATCCTAGTTATTATTGGCAGCTCAATGACTCTGTACTGATAGCTGGGCAACCTCTATGGGACTGAACCAGGCCCTCTGAATATGGTTAACAGTTGTGTGGCTTGGGAATTTTGTGGGGCCTCTGTCAGTGGGACCATGATTTATCCTGAGTGCATTAATTGGATTTTAGGAGCCCATTTCCTATAGAGGGACACCTTGCTCAGCCTTGATACAATGGAGAAGGGATTGGCCTTGCCTGAACTTGATATGCCAGGCTTTGTTGACTCCCCAGGGGAGTCCTTATCCTCTCTGAGGAGAAGATGAGGGAAGGAAGCTGGGGGGCAAGTGGGAGAAGAGGGAGCGGGAACTATGGTTGGTATGTAAAATGGAAAAAAAAAAAAAAAACCTTTAAAAAAAAAAAACCAAACAGAATCAAGGAGGAGAGTTGCATGACCCCTTGGATGATGCATGGCTTGCAAAAAGCCACCTGATCTGGATCTTCATTCTTCTCTGGTGGACAAAGAAGCAGTAGGACTGCCTCATTCTGTATTTGTAAGTGTGTTATATTAGTTTCATCCTCTAACTAATAAGTCCTGATCTAAAACTTCTGTGGACTGCCCTGTTAGAATCTAAGAAAGACAGACCAAAGAGAGACATGCAACATTGTCTTAAGTAGGCAATTCCCCAATTTTATTATACACTTATAAGATTATAGGAACATAGAAACATCTCATACCTTGTTAAGTTCCCTCTTTCATTGAAAATTTCATAGTATCTTAGAGGAGGTAATAGAAACAGCATATGCACAAGTTAATCTCATCTCTGAATTCCTGAATAATCAAGAAAAACAAGAACCAGACAGCAAAGAGAGAACTAAGTAAGCTGTGAGGGTATCTCTACCTCACAATAATCATATTATTAAGTATTGCTCTTGATAACTTTCTATGACTGGCAATTTAAGCTAGGAATTTATTGCCATCCCCTTTTTAATTCAAGTTTTCTGCATATGTTTATGATGTATTGATTTCACAAGGAAGCAGTGAATGAAGCTAATAGATCAACAGGAATTAAAATGGCTGTGAATGTGAAAGTTCAAGTACATATTAATCTTCTCACATGATTACTAAAGAATAAAGTAGGTCTAATAGACCCGTTGCTGTTTTGTCTTGATAAGATTCCATTTAAATATCCATCTTAAACTGCATACCTCTTTATGCATCTGTCAAAACTTCCCTGGGTATACTCTCATATAATTTATTTTACTTAGTGACATTTACTTACAGTTGTTTATATGTCTGTCTTCTTTGGGAGAACTGAAAATCTTAAAGTGAGAAGTGATCTTTAAAACTGTTGCATTCTGAGGACTCATATAGTAGAATTTTGAATTAGACCATAATGCTATCTGAAGAATGAATATGCTCTGCTTAGTATGCATTGAAAAAGAGAAAGACAAGTTACATATAAGAATAAGTATACATGTATGTGTAAATGAGTAGTTGTAGATATACATATGTAAGTGCCTGCACATGAATTAACATGATTTTATAATTTCCTCTGAATATGTCATATATATTGTGTTTGTTGTGAAAATATGTTTTCACATTTGCTTATGTATGTAATCATTCATATGTATTGTGTGTGGAACTAAATATTCAAAGCTTTTAAAACTGAAGATCTTTACCTTAAGTATGCAGTGAAGGTCCTAGCCTTGGTGCTTATTGGAATTCTTTCTATCTTTATGCCACTGTGTAGCTTCAAGAGGTTTCTCGGATTTAACATCAATGCCTACACTTTCTTTATGAGCCTAAAAAAAAAAGGAAGAGCTCATGATTCCAGGTTAATGACTTCTCAGTTCTCCTATAGCTGTTGACTTTGCATTCCTAAATATTAATTCTACTAGAATTCCTTTGTATGAAACATTTATTTTTTCTTTTCTGTATGCTTACCTTCCTTAAACCAGCAGAAACATTTAGAATTTATAACCTTGGAGGAAAACTGTGTGCTTCTCTGACCATAATAATGAGGAATGCTATTGTTACCTATTCTAGTGACATAAAAAGTGAGAATAGTGAGATTAAGAAGCAATAAAAAATATGAACATAAAAACAGATTAAGTTTAATTTTTATGCCCAGTTTTCAAAATCAATAATATTCTTTTTAGTGTTGAGCTACAAGACAGAGAACTCAAGAAAAATGGACAATAACACAATATATAATCTTTTTATTTATCATACTAATATTACTGAATTTTTGTTTGTTTATTGTGTGTGTGTATGTGTCAGGATGTTTCTGTGGAGGTCATAGGACAGTTTACACCAGTCAGTTTTATCTTCCCACTGTTGATAAACTTAGGTCAACAGGATTGGTAGAAAGTACCATTATCAACAGCTATTACTCTGGCTTGAAATACGTGATCTTCACCTAGAATGACTTCAGTATCCAGGATACTACAAGGAAATGTCATTTTAATTTGATTTGATGAGATATTTACTACTGGAGTACTTGTAATAAAATATAACAGAATAGCCTTGCAGTCTTTGTATGGGCTGAAACAATACCTATGGTGGAGACTGAACTATATTAAGAATGTAGAGTGATTCAGTTCTAAGTCTGGTCCATTCATAGTGATTTATCAATATTTTTGATGAATTTCTACTTCAATTGTCAATTAACTGGAAAGATAAAGGTTAAAATAACTTATGGAGGAAGATCGAGCTACTGAAGTAGAAGAGAAACAGACAGCTGTCTAGTTCCTCTAATGCAGTTTGTTTTCTGTGATGGAGGGAAGTTTATAGAGTTTTCTCTGCCAAATGAAGGTTGTGGTGATATGTTACATATTTAATAAAACCTGGAATATCAAGAGATCAACACACAGCCAAAAACTAGGCAGACATAGATCCATGAGTTCTAGCTATTGGGCTTCAATAGCACACACCTTTAATCCCAGCACAGGAAAAGCTGCTAGTAGTGATCTATGCCTTTAATCCCATAGCTCAAGAGACAAAGATTTTTCTGTGTTTCTGTGAGTTCAAAGCTGACTATCAAATACAGTAGCTCACACCTTTAATCCTAACCTGGGTGGGATATAGCTAGATGAGAAGGGTTTTTTGTTTGTTTGTTTGTTTTATTTTTTGTTTTGTTTTTTCAGCCATAAATTTATTGTAAATCTAGAAATACTGGACTGTGACTCATATAGAACAAATCAGTGATCCTGTGTTTTTCTTTTTCCCCTTTGCAACATTTCCACCCCTGATTGTTGACATACTGCAACTGGCATACATTTTTTTTGTCTCTGCAGTAAACAGAATAAACTTAGAGTAGATCCCTCAGAACCCAGTCAGTTATAAATATGAGAACATATTGAACATTCATAGTACAAAGTAGGCTATAAAGTGTTCAAGTCACCGTACATCTGTATCATTGACTGCAAGCCTAAATTGTTTCTGGGACAGCCCCACAGAACTTTGCTGCATCCACCTTGTTTAAGGTGTGTCCACTTTTGTGGACGTTTAGTCTAGGCACTTATGCTCCCCAAAAGTTCTACAGATTGTCCTAAGGCAGGTTTAGGAAAACAACAAAAATTAGAAACCACCAGGAATGAGATTGAGGAAGCTAAAAAATAGCTGGGTGAGATTTGACTGTGGTGTTTCCTCTCTGATATTTCAGCCTTTCCCCAATATCTGGCTCTGAGCCTCTTTCATTTCAATCAGAATTGGTACTACAAGCATTGTAGTTTGTGTTACATCCTGATTGCCAGTGGCTACATCCAAAGGAAGCATGACAGATATGTCTAGCCACAATATTTCACTAATCTTAGCAAAAAAGTTAAAGATAACATATAGTAAAAAGAAGTTTTGAAAATCCAGGGTATAGTATCAGTGCATGATTTTGGGATCTCTTAGAGCATGAAGAGAGTGGATCTTCTCATGGGCTTTCTGTATAGTCAAGGGAGAGAGGAACATTGCAGTACAAAGGGAGCTGAAAGCTTGGAAAATTCCTAAAATTTGTTCCTTGTGTTTCTGAATGGATGGCGTTATTCTAAATTAAACTGAGGTATATGGGAGGACAAGTGTGTGGGATATAGGGAGAAACAAAAAGAACCCAGTCTCAAAAAATAAATTTGAGATGACTGTTGAGGGGAGGTTAAAACTAACGAAAGTGCATATGTTTTCTGCATAGACAAATGTAGCACAAGAATTCCCAATGCCAACACTTTTGCATGCCACAGCACTGCTTTCTCATTAATTTATTGCCATCAAATTAATTTATTGCTTGAATATATCATTTGAAACTCCAGTAATTCATTCCAAATTTTCAAGCTTGCCACAAACAAAGAATGCTATAGCTTAACATTTGTTCCAGGCTCATAAAAAAATCATGTGTCTCCACTACCAAAGAAAATAGGTAAATTGCCAGCTGCATGCCTCAACCTGTTTCGCTTTCAATTACCTGAATTATTGAGGCTGAAACGTTTGTGCTTGATTTACTTCTGTGATTGTCTTAGTCTGCTTAGCCTTGCTAGGGGCACATTTCCAGGGTCTGCTATTATTAGAAAGGAAAATTTGTGTCATTTTCTTTGATATTTCCCCAAAAATAAAAGCATTCAAAATGACTTCATTGAAAAGTAGTTTGCTGATCCAAGGGGGAAGTTTTTGCCAGTATTTACTTCTGTTACTTTGTGATAGGTCTGTTACTTCTTATTTTTCTTTTTACCACAAACATCTTGTCTTTGTCTTGTCACTATGGGTTATGAGTAGTGACCATCACCTGACTGAATATATCCAAAACTATCAAATACACTGCAAATATAGGCTAATTTTCTAGTCCACAATAGCAGCTGAAGTGAAATTAATCCTACATCAAAAAGACAGTTTTAAGACATTGAACTCAACTTTGGTTTTTGACAGGGCACCCTCTAAATGTAAGGGTTTTCAATTGTAGTTTAACAGTATAGTCTCACTGTTACTTCACTCATAATAACACTTAGTAGGTTTTATTAAGCATCTGATAATTATAGTGTATGAATGAATCGGGTTTCCTTTTGGATACTCTTCTATAAATGAAGTAGACACAATGTACATAGTGCGATTTCTTTTCTCTTTCACACAGTCAGTGGAAGTATCTATCAACTTTCATTAATCAGTTTACCTTATGAATCCAAAAATGCAAAGAATCAAATAGGTATAAACTTGAATATTTTAAAAGAAACATTCAATAGTGCAAAATAAAGGGTGCATACAGCCTCTTACCATTTATTTTAATTTATTAACATGTTTATATTTATGAATATGTATGGACATATATATATATATATATGAGCACAAAAGTAATACAGAGTAACAGCTTCAAGTGGGACCTGTAGAGGAGAAGATGTAAGTTAGAGTCAGGTGTGCTAACTAAATATGTAAGATAGTTCTAGGTGCCATAAGTACATAATGATAATGCAGCTGAAGAAATCCCACTTGAGAAATATTAATATGGTGTGTTTGAAGAGTGGAGGTGGATAAGGAGGAAGATGAGTAACCATATGCCAGATCTCAAGAGCTTTATAGGCATTGGTAACTACTTTGAATTAAAAGGAGAATGTTTTGCTGTGTGTATGTGTGGGAGATATTAGGAGGAGATGGGGGGGGAGAAAGAAGGTGATAATGACATAATCACATTATAATATCAAATAATTAAAAATGAAGGACAATGAAGAGTAAATGGATAAATTTAAAGGCTTGCATGAAGCAACCAGATTTTATATTTTAGAATGATGTCCAGGAGTTGTTCAAGTGTGAAAGTTATGCAAGTTAATCAAATAGGAAAGATCAAAGAACATGAGCAAGATCCAAGAAGATAGTTAGACAGCATGGCTGAATAGGTTACATCAGATAAATGTTGTAGATATCCCATTGGGAACACTTTGAAATTTATGAGAGAAAATCTTGAAGAACTCTGAAAGGTTTACAAGAAAGCATAGATAGATTAAGATATCATTAACTGACTACAAAGAAGAGGTTGGGTTAAATGTGTTGATTTCAGTTATGAATGTGTAACAGGCTGATGCTGTAGTTGCATTTTCTTGTCATTTTTTTCTTTGGAAATGCAAACTTATGATTTATTACAAAATCTTGGCCTTTAGCTTAGAATGACTCCCAACTAACTCTTATAACTTAACCCGTTTCTATTAACCTACATTCTGCCATATAGTTCTTTACCTGTCCTCCATCCTCTACCTCCATTTCTTTCCCTGTATTGCTAGAGTTTCCTGAAGTAAGTGTCAGATTCTAACCCTGAGGTCCTCTCTCTGCCCAGAAGTCTTATCTATTCTCTCCTGCCTCGACATTGACTGTTCATCTCTAAATATCCCACAACATATAGGTAAGCAAGTAGAATGTAAAATAGATATATAGCTGCTCTTAAGAAAGACAGAATATAGTGATTTGAATATAATTAGATATAATTAGTATAAAATATTTCAAAATGTAGAGAGAAATTAGTCCATTCATATATATGAAATAGTCTAACTGTATGTTTATGGCTGTAACTAAACTAGACTCAAAAATATAGTGATTCAGCAAATTATGCAAAGTTATAATTTTCTGAGTTAGGTGACAGAAGTCGTAATCATAATACTTGTGTCATTGAATAGGAGAGGGGAATGAGTTCTTTAACACAAGCTGTGGTGATTTCAATGAGGAATCTTTCCAATAGGATCATGCACTTGAGAACTTGGTTTCCAGTTGGTGGTGCTGCTTGAGGGAGAAAGTTTACCCCTGGGCCTCCCAGTACTTGCTATTTCTCTCTACTTCCTGCTTACTGTGGATGGTAACAGTGGGGAGGGGGACAGCTCCTGTTTCTGTCCCTATACCTTCCTCACCACTGTTGACTGTTTGTACCTGGAACAATAACTTGCTGTAAGCATTTACATTGCTTTTGGTTATAATATTTTATCATGGCAAGAGGAAAGAAACTAAGGTAATGTTCTTATATTTTGAAACACAGGCATTTGAAATCTTAACACAAATTCTCCCAAATAAACCTGGCTTTAATTTGTGATGCTTCTATACATCTCAATTTTTAAAAGTTCATCTAATATATTAAACTACTAATGTTTACACCAAAACAATTGGACTATTACTAAAGACATGTATATGAATATTTGAGATTATGATGAATTCTGTCATTCAAGACTGGAATTTGTCATGAGTTTCTCAATGCTAGATAATACATCCTTGTTCTAAAGATTTCCATGATATTTTTTAACAAAAGCATCCCTGATTGGTATCTAAAAATAAGTCACCAAAAAATTACTCACATTTTTTTCTAGTTCAGAATTCTATGATATACATGACATATATACATATGTATATATGTGTATATGTGTGGTTGTATTTTTGGTAACAAGAACACATTAAAAAATAAATGCTTTTGACTCATACATTTAGAATAAAGACCCTTCAACACAACTGGTTGTCCAGTACTAAAAGGTCATCACCTAAAACATACATACAAACAAAGTTATATGAACTCAATGGGTTATACTCAAGAACATATGTGTATATATCATTATATATACATGTGATAACAATTAATGAAAAATAGCTCATGAATTTGGAGAGTAAGTAGGGGATTATATGGGAGAGTTTGGAGGGAAGAAAGGAAATGGAGACGTGAAAATAAATTGCAATTTCAAAACAAAAAATAATTTCTTCAATTGCTTTGAAGAAAGAGATGAAAACAGTTTAAAAACATTTTTATGACCAATTGCATCAGAAAAGTAAAAGTATGTTTTTGCAAATATTTGAACTTTACTTCTATAATCTAGAAGATATTTATGTGTGTAATGTATGCATAATGTATGTGTGTGTGCATGTATGTGTAGATACACATAGGTAAATAATATAGTCATTATTCAATCTGGTCATATTACCATAAGAAATTTGTGAGGCTTCAAAATTCAAAATTTTAAAAGTAAAATTGAAAGCTTTCTTTATGCACTATGCTTACATAAGCACATTTTCTTGTAATTTTAGAAAGGACTGTTTCTCACATAGCCTATTATCCTGAATAATAGGACTACAGGATGCAAAGCCACACTGAGCTTAATTCTTCCTTTTAAAGAGGATTTTAAAATTTTATGTTAGAGCATATTTTGTTGTTATTGTTGCTTATTGTTGTGGAGGGGGAGTGGAAGTGCATTTGATGCCATTTATTTTTGCCAACATTACCTTGATCAATCTTTCACTATTGAGTCTAATTCTCTTGTAATAAAATGTTATGTTACCTTGAACTTCTGACCACAATACACAGAGACTATCATTCATTCCCACTTCTCCACAAAATAGATTCTACCTCCCTGTTTCAGGTCATATCAATATAGTCCCATGACCTCTCTCCTTCTAGACATCCTATGTCTCAATAGCACAGACTACACTTGTAATCAAGGGGGCATATCTTTGAGTCTCCTCTTCCTATGAATTCTGTTTCTGCAACAAAAGTCCTACTTGTGTTTAATATCATATTTTTTAAATATGTGAAATCTCTCCGTATCTAATAAAGCATTTAAGTTTTTGTTTGTTTCCCCTTCTGGGTGTTTATTGTACCTGACAGATCTATATAATAACATTTTAAAGGTCTTTGAATGTGTGTCCTACTGCCAGAAGATTCCATTAGAAACCACTGGCTCCTTTAAAATGACGTCAGCTCTATACACCTAAACATAATCAGAAATGTTTGTGAGAGTTTGACTTCTGTGTTCTTGAAAAAAAAATATATGTGTTTACATATAAAAAGATATACAATTATTTGAACCAATAAATTATTACTAAAGGTAAATTAAGAGACAGTTTTATTCTGAATAATGTGTGCATTTAAGTTGAATTGAAAATTTGTACCGTTATCATGTACAATGTGCTCAAATAGTATCCATTAAATCTATTTTTATAACATTATTGAGATACTGTTTCATGTTTTTACAGTCTGCCTCTCATCTGTCACATATACTTATTCCCAAGGAAAAATTTATGAACAAAATAAGCAATATATTTATACAATTTGCCAATAAATAATTAATGGATATACTGATTGGTTCTGTTCTGTTAGGCATCATTTACGGAGAGCTGTAAAACTTCAAACTTAGAGAAATTAATAGTTTTCCATCTGTTATGCCATTTTCTTTGTACCAATATATGTTTGTTTTTATATATCTTTAATGTTCATGTTTACATCAATTTGTATATATGTGTTACTTAGCAGATGTTTACCTCTAGTGATTAGTAAATTGTTCCAAACTTTCTTTTAATGGCCATTTGGAAAAAACATCAATTATAAAAAACTATATACAAAAGAACAGTCAGCAACTATAGATTTACTTGAAAATGTTCTTTCATATTTTTAGAAGTTTGTGAATTCAGGGTAATGAACTGAATGGATACATCACTATTAGTTTAGGAACATTTAAAGTCCAGACTAGAAGGGGAAAGATTCTCAGACCAGATACTAAATTATACAAAGATAACTATTGATTAATTGTCTGTTGGAAGAAATAGATGTTTTTATATTACTGCACTTAATTTCATCCAAAATAAATGGAATGTTTTCTGCCAAGAAATGATTTTGGCATACTGGATAGGCACTTAATTTCCTGTCTTCAAATACCTCAGTAACACAAGGTTCAGTTCAAATAGTCTTTATTTAGAGCACACAAATGGTACAAAGTTTAACACTGGCTTTATCCAAATAATGGCACACCATTTCCCAGTTTTATTCTTTACATACTCACCAGACTCCTTAAGGCTTGAGGATCAAAGACTCCCTTACAAGAGAGAAAAAAGGGGAAAATACTTTCCACCCTAGAAAACAGGAGAAGAGAGCCTGAAATTAAGCCCTGGTCTTACAGACTGCCTTACAACAGTTCCAACCTCATTTCTTTTGCTGTAGCTCTCTCACTTAAAACAAAATAAAAATTTCCAAAGCTATGTACCTCCTGTGGCAGAGTTTGTTTTCTTTGTGGCTGTGTTTTTCTTTTACATCAGCATCTATCCTACTTTTATTCTTTTCTTTGATTCCATTCTCTTTTGAAATCTTACATTTCTGTGTGGTCTCTGTCTGTGTGTACCCTCCTCTGTTACCTCCCCTTCATATTAATTCTCGAACCTCATATTGTGAATACTGTAGCATGCCCAACTGCTAAGAACAAGCACACCAAGAGAGAGCATTCTCAGACTTGAATCTCACTTCTGCTATTTTCAAATTCTTTGACAATGTAGTGGTTGACAGAAACATTCTCAGCACATGAATTCCATTTCCTGTAATCTCTACCAGAGATCTAAAGAGAAGTTTATATACCAACCTTTAATAAGTATTTGTTCTTATAACCTTTCTTCACAAAAATGTCAGCATCTGTTTCTAACAACTATAGACTTCAAGAACTTTTTATTATACAACTATGAATTACACTTATTTGTTATTTTTCAAAATGATACTATATAAAGGGGATGGCATTGAATCATGGAATATAGAAAAGTCTGAAGACATAAGTACAATAGAAATCCACCTAGCTAAGTGGCACCAAACCACAGGACTTGAGGCCAAATATATATATATATATATATATATATATATATATATATATATATATATATATATCTTATCAACACCTTAAATTTATTTTGTATTTGGTAGCTATAATAAAATTGTCATTTTCATTTTTGAAAAAGTTTTTGTTAGTGGTACTATATGTTTTGCTACCTAACATGCATGTTTTAATTATAGCAATATCTTGAGTGATATATGGTGTTATCATTTCAAGAAAAGCACAGTATTTCATTTTTCAGAATGAAAGGGCACTTTAAGTGCACCCTGTGGCAGCAAAGCTGGTACTATTTTTTTTTTACTCAGGTACATGTTTTCTTCTTTGACATTTGTAAATGGTACCTGAATTCACAAGACAAAGTGAAACACTGCCCTGCTTTAATTGAGATGAGTAGGAAAGAGAATTCACAAATAGACTTTGTGAATATAATTATGTATGCTATAATGCTGTAATATAATTATACATATAATAATATATAAAATAACCAGCTCATTACTAAGCCAATGGTTTGAGTTTTTGGCCCCTCTGCATTTAGTTTAATAGCAAATGACTGGAGTGATTTCTACATTTTACTTGCTGTGAACTTACATTCAAAGGCTGTTGATATACAAAGAGAGAAGGGTAAGGTACCACATTCTTTTTTTGTTTGTTTGTTTTGTTTTTAGTTTTTATTTTATTATTATTATTATGAACAAAGAAGTCACACTTTCTTTTTTTTTTTCTTTTTTTTTTCTTTATTTTGTATTTATCAAAAAAAAAAAACAGTAAAAAGAATTTAAAATGCAGAAGAGTTAACAATAACTATACAGAGGATAAGAATCATAAGCATGGCTTATCAAGGGTAGAAATACAAATAAGATTGCTACACATATATTTTCTTTGTGTTCAGCTTTCCCTATATATCCTTATTC
>PVIH01004191.1:0-38543 GCA_004025045.1 Sigmodon hispidus
CTCATGCTCTCTATGTTGAGATGCCTTAAAATAGCTAAGTATGAAGTACATTATCACACAAAAAAGTAAAAGGACTCCTGGGTGGAGATAACCTCCAAATGCGTAATTCTGGAAATAATCCTCTATCACCATTGTGACAAAGTGAGAAAAATTCTGAACATTTATTTGGTCAGACATTTTGAAAAAAAAAGAAAAAAAATTACCTTACTCAGATGTAATGAGGACTTACAGCCAGCAGATGTCGCAATTGCGATCAGCAGTGGCAGTAAAGGTGCCTGAAGGGATTCCTCGTGCAGCCTTTGTTTCCAAGTGCAGATCCGCCCGAGGCTGGGAGCAAGTCCCGAAACCAAGGCTGAGGAACCCAGCCGGGTTCCGTGGAGTCAGCACCACGTTGGGCCTCCAATTATCACGGTACTAACCCACCAAGAAATATATGTTAACTAAAGAATTTTAATTAAAAGATACTCACATAACAGGGATAACAGGGATTGTTCCAGGGGAGAAGGAGAAAAGGCAGGAGAAGGACGGAGAAGTGGAGAGCAGGAACGATCCACACCGGGGGAAAGCAGGAGCAGTCCGTAGATCCACGCGGCAGAAAGCAGCAGCAGTTCGGAGCAATCCTAACCTTGAACAGCAGGAGCGATCCGAGGAACCGTCTGCCCAGCAGAGCAAGAGCAGTTCCAGCCGGCCAGTCCCCTTCCACGTCACTCATCCAGCGACGCGACGCTTCTGTCTTCCGGCGCGGTGCTTGTTCATCATTTCCTCCCCGATTCCGCCCGGCTCAGCACTCCGGCGCGGCTTTTTTGTATAGTTTCAAATTTCCCGCTACAGTGATAAGTACAGGTGGTGTATAAATTTTAAATCTAGGTGGATATATAATTCATATAGCTTAATTTTCTATAAAATCACAAGAAATATTTTTACCAATTATCTTTTTCTGAACTCTATTATAATTTTGTAAGAAAAATTCTAGAGAAATATATTATTATAATATTATTGATCTAGATAAAAGTATTTGTTTTTAAGATATACAAGCTGAACAGAAAGAAGTTTTACATGCTTTTGGCTACTAAGTTTGTATAGTCAAATAAACAATAAAAAAAGACATTTGAGCCATGGTGTTTTAATGCTATTTATTTGCATTGAGGTAAAGGCTGGTCTAGATTTCAATGTAGATCAAATATTGGCTATAATGAAACTATTAAATATATATAAACAGAATAAGATAAGATAATCTTACATTTATAGTTAGTGAATTTGATGGGGTTTGAATATGATGTCTTCCCTAAGTCTCCTATTTTATAGAGGTGAAGACTTGATTCTGTCTGTTGCTACTTCTAGAG
The DNA here is from genome assembly GCA_004025045.1 of Sigmodon hispidus. NCBI lineage: Eukaryota > Metazoa > Chordata > Mammalia > Rodentia > Cricetidae > Sigmodon > Sigmodon hispidus. The sequence continues at coordinate 1,344 of PVIH01004191.1, forward strand.
GATTTTTGTTAGGAATCAACAGAATCAGCTGGATTCCACTGGTGCATTCTCAGTTTGATGATGCTATTGAAAGTAGTTTTCTGACCTGAGATGGAAGTGGGGGTCAGTCACATAAGTGAGTATCATGTCTCTGACACTTTCCAAGCTGATTTATATTCCAGTGACTATTAGAAGGCCAGCCTCCTCTGCCACGTTCAACAATTCTATCACTTTATTTTATTGCTGTCCAAAGGAGTGGATCTAGGGAAGCATTAACTGAGAAGTTTCTTTCCACTTTCTGACAGGAGTTCAGAACATAGATGCAAAGTGACTCACACCTTCACATCTTTGACTGAGGCAGAAAAGTTTTTCTACCAATATAACCTGGTACCTTCTGAGTCCTCTTTAAACACAATAACAACACAAAATCTCTTCAAAACTGCATGTGTTATAAGGACAAAAGAAGTAGAGATGAAGAAAAGAAATTTCAATCTTGAAAATAAATCCAAAGGAACAAAATATTTTGGACCCTCATAGATGAGAATATGATTATGTCCATAGCATATAGCAATGTGATAAGTGACTTTTAATTATAAGAGAAATATTAGATAAATTCACAAAAATCTCATTGTTGACCTACATAATAAAATTATAGTTTCTTTCCAATAATTTTGGCATTTATTAGTTTTTATGTACCACAAATACTTCAGTCTTGTATGAAGTAAACGGATGTGTTCAGATGTGATGAATAGCTTATCTCCAAAATTTTGTAACAGAAGTACTATATGATGGCATTTTCTTTTTATCTGTAACTTATTACTTTACCCTACAAGCCTTAGTATATTTCCTCACAATTATATTAATCTTGCCCAGGTTCCTATTTAATAATTAGAAAAAAAACCTTGAGATTGTTCTAATAGTTTAGGTGAATCCTGAGATCATTGCTTCAAAGTATAATTTCGTTTAATTCAACAAGTGATCATATTCAATTACATGTTATATAAAAGAATTTAAGTACTTGGTCTTCTTTGCACAGTACTTAGTCAATTAAAACTGTTACTTATTTTCTCCTGAAATTGCATTTTGTCACAGAAATTCTATGTGTCATGATTTTATAAAAGGGATTGTCAGATCTGGGTCACTTTATACTATAGCAGATGACCCACACTGTGCCATAATTCATACCACTTTCTCTGCATATACCCTCATTTGTCCCACGTCTTCAAGGAAGGCAGATTCTTGGGAAAAACAAGGCATACTGCTACTTCCAGCATAAAATGTCTTTAGAAATCTTACAGATACTATTCTGTTTTCCATGAAATCCCAGGACTTTATCATTTTCATCACACATCACTGCTATACGTGAGGAAATTGAGTTAATGGGAATAGTGTGAGCCATTCAATGTGCTTTGCTCACTGATTCCTTAGCAAATCATGAGTGCTTTTATGATGTTTTCCAATATTTTCACCATCATCTAATGAGAAGCTTTGTGGTCCACATTTCTCATTGTTCAATATTTTGTTTGATTAGAACATAAGTTGTGGCACTCATAAGCATGTTTTTGTTTCTTGTATGACTTTCTCACATGTAGACACTATCACACATGCCAGGCCTCAAATACTTTCTTACCTATAGTTTAAAAGTATTAGTTTAAAATGACATAGTTCATGCTGAATTGATTTCTTTTTTGATCTCTTTGCAGTACTAGTATTTCAGGCTGCAGGCTGCCTCTTCTTGTTATAACCTTACTGATTAAAACAGGGTTTCTGCAATGGCAGAGACTCAATCAATTTTTATTGAATAAATGCCACAATACAATCTTGCCACATCAAATTAATTGCAAATTAAAAGTGGAATAGAATGAATAGAGAAGTATATTTGAAAGTCTCTTCTAGAAGTTCTTCCATCTGTCCAAAGAACTTTGATCTCTCTGGCTTCTGAAATTGAGTCTATCACATTCTATTCAGTGATACCTTACATGTATTTCCCTAGTGGACTTTGGTCTGGAACAGGAGTGACATGTTAGTAATCTTGATAGACAATTACAGTGCATTGCAATATCACTCAGAAAAAAAGATAATTCACAAGTAGGAGTTTCTTGAGATTTTCTAAATTTACCCAATGACATGTCTGCTTTTCATTAAAAAAAATAAACTATAATGTATACAAAATCTGTGCTGTCATTAATTTAAAATCAGATTAACCTTACATTAACCAACTAGAATGATTATTCTTACTATATATACTCAACAGGTTTCAAGGTTTCTTCAACGGTCTTGTTTGTCTGCTGCAGAATATCAATTACTTTGTTACACAGCTGGGCTTTAGGAACACATGGTGTCTTTTTAGAAGAGCTGTTCTTAGGACTTTAAAATATGGTTCCTGTTTCTCAAGTCACTGTGTTATTTTGAGGAAAAGGCTTTCTTGGCTGAGAGAACTTCATTCTGAAGACCACATTGACCTCAAAATCATGATTCTGAGATCCTAGACTACCATTCCTAAATTAATTGTGTAAATCAAGTCACTTTTGAGTGAATCGGGAGATGGCTGGATGCACAAATGATAGATAGATTAATGGATAGTGTGTAACCAGAGTCCAGCTATTTTTACAGTCAATCTTCCTTGGCTGTGTCTGTAAATTATTTTTGTTTTCATAGTTCATTCTTCTGACCCTTGATATTTCCCCACTAATTAATACCTCAACCCTGAATAGATGAAAGTAACTATTTTTAAAATCTTTAATTAGGATATAAACAGATCTGTGTCTGAGAGCACATTACTTTATTGCAAAGGACATGAGTTCTGTTTTCAGCACCTACATCATGGATCATAATTATTTTTTACTACAGTTTCAAGGAACCTGATTTCTTATGGCCTCTTTGTGTATGAAGCACATACACAAAGAATACATATATAGGTGGAAGCAAAACATTCAGACACATTAAATAGCATTTGATGAGTGTTTAATGCACTAAAAACTAAATATCATATCTCTTCACACACATATATAGAATCAGAGGTTGCCTTCTGGGAGATGACGTCAGCTCACAGGAATTTTTACTGCCTGTGTTCTGTGAACAATAAAAAATTAATATGAAGACACAAAAAAGAAAAATGGTTAATTGAATCTCAAACTGAAAGATTAAAATCAGTTGAAGATAAATGTCAAATTGAATATGAATTAACACAGCAGTGATTGAGCTGTTCACTTTTTTTGTCCAATGTTCAACTCCTCCCCTAGAGGTTATAAAATCAATCAAATGCAGATCTCAGTAAAAAGAAGCTAGATTAAAAGGAAATATACAAAAACACCTTGAGAAAATATAGTTTCAATATCAGAATTCAAAATAAAGCTTTGTACTTTGTCATTGCCAAACTGAGCTCTCATCTTTGATCCCCAAACATTTAATATTTTTCCAGGTTAATGTTAATTATATATATTTATTAATAGGTATTAAAATTTTATAGAATATTAGACCCCAAAATCTAGAACTGTAGAAAAGTTAAGCCATCTTTTACATTTACTACAAAGTTCTATCCAATATTTGGAGTTTTCATTATTTTCTACATGAAAGTGAGGCTTGGTTTAAATTTTGCATCAATATCTCACTTTTTTCTTTCCTGTTGAATTTGTTAAACTTCACTATCAACCTCACTGGATTTAGAATCATGATGGAAACAAAGCTGTGGCCATATCTGACATATTTTAAGAATGTTTCCAAGAAGCTTTAGGGGATTAGGGAGCTTTCACCCTGGCAGTGGTTGGATATATGCTATTATTTCAGGTCCCTAGCTAAATATAGAGAAGGTCAGTGATCACTGTCCTCCATGCTTTACCTGTCCACCTGTTGTCCTATCAAGCCAAAGGTAGAGTGCAACATGTTGTGGTTATATTTTGTGTTTCCTCTATCAAATAAGTTTTTCCTTAAGATCTGAGGGCAGAGCCAGCCACAGAGTTCAAGCAGTAATGGCACACACCTTTAATTCTAGCACTAAGGAGGCAGAGGGAGATAGATCTCTGAGAGTTCATGGCCAAACTGGACTTCTGTAGTTCAAATCCAATCTAAAAGAGAAACAGAACCAGGCATTGGTAGAACACAACTTATAATTTCAGCATGAGGAAGGTTAAGAAAAGAAGTGATGTGACTGAGAAGAGAAAGAATATAAGATGAGAGGAGACAATAGCCCATGCCATGCCCTTCAGCTGAGGACTCAGTGGCATTCAGTCTGAAGATTCCTGGAGACAGGATCTTCTCCTTTCAGCTTGAGTATTCAATAGTGGTGAGAAGTTTCTCTACTGTCATGTTGCTCTATTTCTCTGATCTTCAAGCATTTACTGCAAAATCTGACTTTGGGTTTTTATTAAGATCAACTAGGATTTGGGAAACAACAGGACACTCATTAAAAACATCAATGCCTTAGGAGAAAGAAAATAATTCTTCCCTTAAATTTGGTTTGATGCATACAGACACATGCATGTAAAGGTCATGGAACAATCTCAGGTACTGGTCCTCGCCTTCCACCTTGTTTACACAAGACCTGTGGTTTTGCACTATCGCATGAGTAGTGTAGCAGACACAGCAGCTCTGGGGAGATACCCTTCTTCTCCCCTTATTTCATAGTAAAAGTGCTGGGTACTTCTATATCTGATTTTACCCAGAATCAGGAAATCTAAACTCAGATCCTCAAGCTATCAAATCAAACCTTTATCTACCTAGTCATCCCCTCCTCTTGTCTTTCAAACCATTTTCAGTCAGATTGATGATGAGAAAATAAAAGACTTAGAAACTAGGTTCAGCACTAAATTAGGATTAGTTATCTGTAGGAAGGAGGGGGGATGCTCCCAGAGTTTGTGAGAGCCACAGAGAAAAGCAACTAGGTAGTAAATATGTAGTATATTAGCAACTTATTTTCAATTTCTAGTTATGAATTTTCAACTTCCCAGTGGTGATATTTCCAGAGAATTATAACACTGCAGAGATTGATTGACTCATCCAATATGGACATTTATGAAGGGACAACAAGAAGCTTCAGAACAGGAATCTTTAAACATCAAGCCTTCTGCACTGCTACAGGTCAAATGTTAAGGCTGGGGTCACCTGCAACTGATAGTATAATAGATTCATGTTAGTAAGGTAGCACCATTACCTCAATGTATCAGAAAATATGAGTGCTGCGAAAGTGTTTAGCCCCTAATTTAAACAAACAGAAAAATATTTTATTATAATGTATTGTGATAATTTAAAGAGTTTTAGCCAGAGGATTGCTTCTTTATTTCAAAGATAGAGGCAGACCATAAGCTAACATCAGTTTTGATTGTAAAATTGTTAGAAAATTATTAAATTATTCTCATTATGTTCAAATCTCAGCATGATATGAGGAAAATAGTTGAGTTTTTGAAAGGAAAAGACCCTGGTGTGAAGCTCAAACTTGCTAATTATCATGAGTAGTATTAATTTTTAGTGTAGCCATGAGCAATGTTTTTAACTTTTTGATTTCATTTTCTATATCATCGAATTAATATTATTTTGAAAATATGCAAGGCAACTATAGCACAATAAAATGTTGATGCTATAATATATGTAAAAATAAATATTCATTATCTCCCTTAACAAGTACTTACCAAACAATTAAATATTCTAGCCTGGAGGTTGTTAGGTCTATGAGAAAAACAAACACATACTGCACACTGAGCAAGTTTATATTCAGTTTTCACAAAAGATAACCCAAACTGAAAAAGTAGCTTCATGGTATTGGGGGCTTATGAAGAAATAAGAAAGAAGAGAACTCAGAAAGTGATTTTGGCTCATATAGAACTGAAATCAATTATCCACATGATTTTATTTCTAAGTGCAGCATGGGCACATGCCAAATGTGCAAAAAGATAAGTTTGTCCATGTTTAAGCAACAGTAAGAACAATGAATGGCTAAAGCAAGATGTGCAATATATGATGAAAAAAAAAGATACCTCAGAAGTTATATTACGTGACTGTCTTGCTGGGAACTAAAGGATTTTGTTCAGAAATTTTTGCAGAAAAGACACTTTGTGCTACTTAGTGTACTTGAGGAAAGGTGTGTACACTGGGAAATAGTTAGGTTACAATAGGAAATTAACATAGCATTGATATTCTGGGATAGAAAAGAACAAAAGACAGTGATGTTTTGCAACAGTGTAATGATACAGCATGAAGATAGACAGCTGCAAACCAGATAGAAAGCTTACATCAGTTGTTGTGTTACTTAGATCCTTGGCTCTGTACTTAATGGCTTCAGCTCTATGAGAAATACACATTTACAAGAAAGAATGTATGACCTATGCCATTTGTTACACCAACATTCCCTGACTTCGATAGCTTCCCATATACACATCTATGATGGACAGTTACTATAGAGTGTAAGGAGAATGACAGGACACAACTGAACCTGTAATATTGCTTTCAGAGTCATAAGAAGCAGCTAGGAATGTAGGTAGCCATGAGAGATAGGTATCAGTTACCTCTGAATCAAAAAAGTAGAAAATTCACTGTTATAGAAATAATCTCTTGTTACACAAACTTAGGAAAAGTGGGAAGAGTATGTCCACATCAAATTCCCACACTGGGAATGCTACTGCATTACTGGTTCTAAATAAGCATTTAATTCAGCAATTTCTTTTTTAATATCCACTTCTACATGTTACTGTACTGTGTGATATAGAAGCAATAATAAGTAATTACTAAGGAAATCCTTTCTCCCTAAAACATTGTGATGTCATAATTCAGGGTGACAAATACCACACATGGCTAGTTTGTCTGTACTAACAATGAGTAGTTACAAAGGACACGCCTTGTTCACATAAATCCATGTACATGTGATTATGAAAGAAAGTATGAGCAGAAATACCTAATATGTTAAAACAGCTAACTCCCTCCTATTAGGGGAAAACTGAGATTTTTGTAAAGACAAGTGTGCAAAAGCTCTGTTACCTGGTCAGTTTGTCTTAACAATTCATCCCAGTGCTCATACAAAAAATACAATCTAGGCATGATTGTGACATGACGTGAATAATGCATCAAAACTGAACCCCTACAGAAAATTGGTTACTTTACTATTTTACAACACACTTATATAATGAGAGGCCAAAGCAGACATATTGAATGTAGTCAGTTGACTATTTTTAAAAAATGTACAAATATTTCAAAAGATTCATTGATTTAACTGTATTTATCACTTGTGATCTGTTTACATGTACTGATGCTTATGAGGGGAGCTGTACTCATGCCCTGAGGGCACGTGGAGGAGAAAGGACAGCTACCAGGAAGTGGTCCTTTCCTTCCGCCATGGCTCATGATAACTGCGGCATCATGCTTAGCATCAAGTACTTTTCTTCCATGGAGCTATCTCTGCAGTCCCAAAATAAGTATTTATATGCATTTCATTTATGTATTTCCAAACTATGAATTATACATGTCTATGTATATTTTATGTGTTTGTACTTATATGTCTATACTTGTAGATGTAATTATCTAAAAAATTTCTAACCTTATAACTGAGGACAAAGTTTGTCTTTTTCTACAGGGCATAGGGTGGTGAAGGCTTTAAGAAAAAGCACAGGAAAGACTGTATTTGTAATGGTCATCCTACATTTCTCACACGAGAGTGAAGCATCTTGATTTACCCATGTTGATATTAACCTGTAAATACAAATTATGGTTCATGCCATGCTCCATTAAAATCTTGAATTTAAGAGAAGCAAAAATATCATACAAAGCAAAAGAAACTACAAAAAGTTTAGCATTTGTTTTATGAAGGTTAGAAACACACAGAAGATTTTTAGTGAGAGAATTTTAAACACCAAAATTCTTATCAGTGATTGTAAACTATAAAATTGCACAGAAGATAATTGAAGCCATGTGACTGAAGACAATGGAAAGACACAAGCCGCTTAAATATCCTGTTTATGAGTACACACCGAGGCCAGGGCAGCAAACCGCCATATTTGCTTTTTACTTTGTCATCACCTTTTTCCATGGGTCAGTCCTTTAAATCCTTTGAAATTTGAATCACTGCAAATTGTCTATGTTAGAAAAATTTGATAGGATACTGAAAATAGACCTTTTACTTTCATCAAGTAATAATGGGAGTAAACATATAAACTGTGTTCAGTGTTTTCTGAAAATGTTACTTGAGTTTTATTCCTTTCTAATGCTTAAATGCAAATAAAAACAATGGTGTCCAGCATCCATTAAGACATCACAACCCATAGTCAGGCTTCACTGCTTCCTCCAATGTTATTACTCATTTATTTACTCCATTACAAACATGATGGCTTTTTTCACATCAACTTCAACATGCAGTTCTACTATAGAGTGTGTATAGTCACCAGAGTCTCTCTCCCTGAAACATAACTCCGGATTTATTACTTAAATAAACTCCACTAGTCCATTTTTTACACTCCTTATATACAAAATATATATGGCTGTCACAATAGATACAACTAAATAAAATCGATTATGAGAATTAAATATGCATACAGTATGAATGAAGCATGGGCATACATGTGAATAACATGCTGAAAACGATTTATAATAGGAGCTTTTATATTGCCATATCAAAGGTATAATGCATGCATAGGAAACAATCCCAAGTTGCAAATCTTTTGTCTGACAGGTGAAGATTACCTAAACCATTGTTGGCCTAAGAGAGGAATTCAGAAGTAAATGGCTGAGATTCTTTGAACATTGCTTACAGGCTCTATCAACATGGACAAGTTCTATTTGCCTTATTATATTCATACACAGATTTAACATGTTATTCTAACTTTTAATTTATTATTCAGACTAAATTTAGATGTGCTTCATTTCTTTTTTAATTATTTTCTTTCTTTTTTATTATAAAAAGTCATATTTTTATCCATGTATCCCCTTGTTCAGGCTCCCTTCCCCTTCCTGACCCAACCAGTCACTCACTCTTCTCTATCAGTTTATCTCCTCAATGTGCTTCATTTCTAATTTAATTTCAAAAAATTAAGGTCCTGAAACTTGAAATTCTCAGTGTTTAAAATTAATTTTTTTGTTTTGTTTTCTTTATTTTTTCCTTTTATTATTATTATTATTATTATTATTATTATTATTAACAAAGAAGTCACACTTTCTAACCTTGTATATTCTTATTCAAGGTCCCTTCCCCCTCCCACCACATCAGGTCATTTTTTCTTCTCCACAACTCCCCATCCCCTCTCTAGGCAGGCTGCAGACAGTCCCATGGTCCCACTGCCCAGTATTGCTTAGTTCAGCCTCCACTCCTGGCAGATGCAGTTTTCTTCCCCCTCCCTCAAGACTGAGTCAGGTGCTCCTCTAGAGGGGGTGGGATCCAAGGTGCCACTCCCAGGTGTTTCAGATCCAAAGCTGTTCAGAGTTTGTGGTTTACAGCTTGGACACGCTTTCCTTTTTGCTTTTTTTGTTTAGAGTCCACTAATGAGTGAGTACATCCCCTGCTTGTCTTTCTGAGTTTGTGATACCTCACACAGTAGGATATTCTCCAAATCCATCCATTTGCCTTCAAATTTTAGGATATCATTTTTTCTTACTGCTGAGTAGTACTCCATTGTGGAGATGTACCACAGTTTGTTAATTAATTCTTCAGTTGAGGGACATCTAGGTTTTTTCCAGGTTCTTGCTATTACAAATGGCTGAGAGGCACCTGAAAAAGTGCTCATCATCTTTAGCTATCAGAGCGATGCAAATCAAAACAACTTTGAGATACCATCTGACACCTGTTAGTTTGGCTAAGATAGAAGACACAGAGGACAGCCTATGCTGGAGAGGATGTGGAGCAAGGGGAACACTCCTCCATTGTTGGTGGGTGTGTAAGCTTGTTCAACCACTTTGGAATACAGTATGGCGGTTTCTCAGAAAATTGAGAATCAATCTCTCCAAGGATCCAGCAATACCACTTCAGGGTGTATGCCCTAAAGAAGCACAGTCATACTCCAAAGGCATTAGCTCAACTATATTCATAGCAGTATTATTTGTAATAGTAAAATTAATTTTTATAAGTAGTCACAACCACTTTTTTTGTTTTTGAATGTTTATTTACACAATTTAGCATTTTTATCATGTGGATTTTTATTCAAAGGAGCATTTTGAATGCTAATATCCTTCCTCAAAAACTCCTAAGTGGTTCAGTGAGAGACAGCATGCATTCAGTTTCAGAGATAAGGGTTCACATTCTGATGTGTCTGATTAAAATTAGCTATAATTTAACCCAAAAGCATTTTTATCTATTTGACAATGTTATAGTTTGTTTTAAACGTTTACTTTTGAAATTATGAAGTCTTATCCACAAGTATGATAAAGAAAATGCTAATAGGAAAACTGGGGACCACACATGTAATCATATTGAGAGTCACAGTAAAGCATTTTGAGTGAGTGGTCAGTGACCAAATACTTTTGACATCACTTGGAATCCACAGAGTATAAATTCCTGTGTCCCATTCAGACCCATACAGCAGAAATCCTGATTAGATAAAGTAGTAACAAAACATTGACACCAGGCTGGTCCTTTTTGAAGTAAGCTAACACTCTAGCAAAAGCGTTCATAATGCAAGAGCTTGGCTTCCTTAAAACAATGGAAAAATCTCCTGTTCTTTCTGTGCCTAGCTGTTACCTGCATCCTGCCTAATGTCTATTGATTTTTTTTCTTCCCAGGTGTCCTTTATGAAGAGCAAAGATGTCAAGTTTATCATTGAATTTATGAAAAATGATTTATAAATAAGAGGTGGATGCTTGCAGTTTCCTATGGCAGGCACAGCTGTATTCTAGAATGTAGAACCTGATCTAAACATTTGATGTATTTCTTTTTTTTTTCTGTTGTGATCATTTTTTTCCTTTTTTTTCCTTTTATTATTATTATTATTATTATTATGAACAAAAAGGTCACACTTTCTAGCCTTGTATATCCTTATTCAAGGTCCCTTCCCCCTCCCACCACATCAGGTCATTCTTTCTTCTCCACAAATCCCCATCCCTTCCCTGGGCAGGCTGCAGGCAATCCCATGGTCCCACTGCCCCAATATTGCATAGTTCTGTCTCCACTCTTGGCAGATGCAGTTTTCTCCCCCCTTCCTCAAGAGTGAGTTGGGTGTTCCTCTAGGGGTAGTGGGATCCAAGGTGTCAGTCCAGGGTGTTTCTGACCCCAAGCTGTTCAGTGGTTGTGGTTTGCAGCTTGGGCATGCTTTGCTATTTTCTTGCTTATTTGTTTGTTTGTTTAGAGTCCACTAATGAGTGAGTACATCCCCTGCTTATCTTTCTGAGTTTGTGTTACCTCACTCAGTAGGATATTTTCCAAATCCATCCATTTGCCTGCAAATTTTAGGATATCATTTTTTCTTACTGCTGAGTAGTATTCCATTGTGTAGATGTACCACAGTTTGTTAATCCATTCTTCACTTGAGGGACATCTACGTTGTTTCCAGGTTCTTGCTATTACAAATAATGCTGCTATGAACATAGTTGAGCTAATGCCTTTGGAGTGTGACTGTGCATCTTTAGGGTATACACCCAGAAGTGGTATTGCTGGATCCTTGGAGAGATTGATTCTCAATTTTCTGAGAAACCGCCATACTGTATTCCAGAGTGGCTGAACAAGCTTACACTCCCACCAACAATGGAGGAGTGTTCCCCTTGCTCTGCATCCTCTCCAACATAGGCTGTCATCTGTGCCTTTTATCTTAGCCAATCTAACAGGTGTTAGGTGGTATCTCAAAGTTGTTTTGATTTGCATTTCTCTGATGGCTAAAAATGATGAGCACTTTTTCAAGTGCCTTTCAGCCATTTCTTGAATTATCTCTGCCTCTCACATGCACCCAACATAATTTTCTTATTTAAAAATTGTTTTCTTCATGAACATGTGGGAAATGTCAGGTTCTTTATATGAAGGTTTTTTATATATATGGGCATATATGTGTATATGTATATATACATATATATATTAATTATTGAACACTGTGAAAGGTAGAACATTATACCAATATCATGTTTATATTTTATTTAAAAGATACATGTATTAATGTTGTGGCCCTATACACAATGTTACATAAAGTAACTGAGGTAGATCTTTTATTAAAGCATAAGACTTTTGTCTCATAATCCCAGTAGAGAAACTAAATGCAACCAATACACAAATTTAAGAATTAAATAAAACAATATTTTGAAAAACCAGTTACCTAGTTACCCAGTTCATACTTTCCCCTGCAGACTGTATATTCGCAGAGAAAATGAATGGATCTTCTTTACATAGATATACGTTAATTTTCATAAGTAGTCAGATGGCTTAAGATACTATATTTCTTCCTTTGATACACAGAAATGGTAAAAACTTTGCTAGCATGTTTGAAAGTTATGGTGTGAGGATAAAATCAAGTGAACTATAGAAAGTATGAGATATACAAAAATAAAAACTTATAAATTTGAAAGGTGTAAATCTATCAGAAGTCATACCTTGAAGGTGAGTGTGGCTTGAAGAATATAATTCATCTAAATGAGCCTTAACTAATGTAAAAAGCTAATACTTTGAATTTTCTGAACTTCCTTCTGCAACATTCCCTTAGACTTAAATGTGGAAGCTGCTTGGACCAGCACCTTGGATCCCACTCCCTCCAGAGGAAGACATGACCCAGTGTTGATGTAGGGGTAAGGAAAGCAGATCTGCCAGGCAGGAGTGGATGCTGAACTAAGCCACCTTGGGACCTTGGGACCTCCTGCCCTTGCTGGGGAGAAGATAAAGAGATGGGGAGAAGAGAGAGTGACTGGAAGGGGTGGGAGGGGGAAGGGAGCTTGAACAAGGATATACACGGATATAAAATGTGACTTTATTCATAATAGAAAAAAGAAAAAATATGTTGAAGGTGGGCAGTAGATACATCTATCTACTCTGACTGGACTACACAACTCTACATTTTGATTCGTTGTAGTTTTCTGTAATTGTGTCTGTGTCTTGAAAAAAGAATTTTTTTTGATTATGGGTGAAAGCTAAAATATAAGCACTAAAGACTTTGGAAATTAAAGGTAACATTATGTTCACTAATACAATTAGCAGTTATATCCATAAAGAATCACCAATAGGACTACCTAGCCACATACTTCTGTGGGATTATGTTCTGGTACATTGTAAATATTTGTCCTTCCTACTGGCTTAATAAAGCAATGATTGCAAGAAGCAGACAGGAAGTGTGGGTGGGCCTACCATAGTAAAAACTTTGGGAATAGGAAGAGTCAGAGAGAGATGCCAGCAGACACAGAGGAAAGAAGGTAAGGATGCTGCTCTGAGAAAAAGATACTAAGCCACTTGGCTAATCATGGCTTAGTTTAAGAGGTAAGCATTTGCAAGTTATGTGCCTGAGCCATAGGCTGATCAGCATCCAATTAATGTAAGCTTCTGTGTGATTATTTGGGGCTAAGCAGCAGCAGGACTGTGGGAGAATCCAAAAACCGGCCCAAAAACTGCTTATTATAAAATTAGGACAATGATAGACATGATAAGAAGGGTCAGGAGATGCTCATGAGGTTTTAGCCCTACACAAATAACAGCAGACAACTAAGAATGCTGAGAGCAGGAGAAACAGCCTTTTCCAAAAACAAGTACACCAGTTGGTTATGCAATACTAAATAGCCATCCCTAAAAATACATATATACTTGTAAAATTATACAGACTGAACAGTTTGAATTTATTTATTTAAAAAACATCTGTGTATATGTATATATGTAACAAAATCAATAAATAAAAAGACTATAAATTTCAAAGACAGCAAAGATTCGTTTATGAGAAGGTTTGATTAGAAAAAGTAAAGGAAGAAATGATATATTATGATTGCAGAAAAAAACTGTTAATGCATGTATTTGGTTATAATGAAGTTCTTCTATAGGTTATTAAAATCATCTCACTTATATACCTCTACACAAAGTTACCACCATGTTTAAAAAAATAATAACTTTCTAATCAGCGTCTTTAGATTAGGAAAGACAAGTAATATTTTTGTAAATATCTTGGTACAAAGGGCATTAATAATATCCAAATTTAAGGCATAGAATTTGAAAATGAGGGCTGGAAAGATGGCTCAGAGGTTCAGAGCACTGACTGTTCATCCAGAGGTCCTGAGTTCAATTCCCAGAAACCACATGGTGGCTCACAACCATCTATGATGACATGACATCTGGTACCCTCTTCTGTATACTGTATACTAAATAAATAAATCTTCTTAAAAAATTGAAAATGCATGATTCAGTTCAGCAAGATATCCGAAGCCAAGAAAAGCCTGTCTTATTTTCTATAAAAAAAAAAAAATGAAGACATCGTTTCTTTTTGTTTTCCATCTTGTGGCTGAATTTATCATTAAGCAGGTTTTAGAACATGTGCTGGGGAAAACTTCTGCTCATAATGTATTTGTCAGGCTTATTCCTGAGGTCAGAATCTTGAGTGTTTATAAGATTATCACTGGGTGTTTCAGTTTTACAGTTTTGTTCATTGTACTTCTGGAGTGGGAATAAGGAGCACCCAGGGTAGTGAGGTGCAATGGAAGCTGATTAGCCAAAGGCAAATAGGAAGTGTGGGCGGGGCTACCAGGCTAAGATAACTCTGTGTACAGGAAGAACAGAAACAGATGGCAGACACAGAGCTGCCAGAGAGACAACACAGATGCCAGAGTCGCCAGAGCTGCCAGGAGATGCAGAGGAAATGCTGCTATGAGAAAAGGTACCGAGCTGCAGGGTGAACAAAATGGGCTGAGTTCAGATGAAAGAGCTAGCAAGTTATATGCCTGGGCCCTAGGTCAATCAGCGTGAAAATAATACAAGTGTCCGTGTGTTTCTGTGGGACTGTGGGTTCAAACCTTGAAAATAGGCCAGAAAGGCCAGCCAGAAACTTATTACAACACTGAGGAAATAGGTAAGGTTTGAAGAAACTAAACTGAATGTGTTCTTAAACGCAAATATGTTTATATTTAATATTTTTCATTCTGAAAAAGTCATGCAAGAGACATCTTTTTACATATACATTCTGCTGCCCCCAAATTTTGACATTCTTTGTCTGTTCTATTTGTTTGTGCTACTTTGACATAGGAGAGTTGTTT
This sequence comes from Sigmodon hispidus, assembly GCA_004025045.1. Lineage (NCBI taxonomy): Eukaryota > Metazoa > Chordata > Mammalia > Rodentia > Cricetidae > Sigmodon > Sigmodon hispidus. The sequence goes on from PVIH01004191.1 coordinate 16,431, forward strand.
CGTCCCCTTGAGTTGACAATTGCTTTTTGAGAAAGAGTATCTTCCTTATCTTCAAAAGGCAGAATGTTTTCCTGAGAACTCCGCACACGTTAAAGACTATTTCTCAATTTTCATGTGCAAATCTTGAATGCGATCTATCGTAGAGTGCTTGTAGTTAGAGGACATTGCATCATACTGGTTAAAAGGTTTATTATAAAATCTCTGCTTGCTTTTTTGTATCATTCTAAACATTTTAGTCCACTCAAGTTATGATCATTGGGGAAAGGCAGGAAAATATAAGTCTAAGAGATCAGAAAAGACTTTAAAGGGATACCTTCAAATTATTTTACAGATTATATATAAATCATCCTTTAATGTGTTCTTAAAATATTCAGTGTTACTTTAAATATTATGATATTAACAAATTTCACTCTCTTATGGAGAGAATTCATTGGACAAGTCTTATTAAACAGTTTCTGCCATTGTCTGAGATCATGGAAAGTGTCATGATGGTCATATTATCACTCAATCCTAGGTACTCTTTAACAAGGTAACTATGTAAAAGTGTGAAATATATCATTATGGATCTAGATAAGACAACAAAACCATTCCAGAAAGCTATATTGTGTTCTTAGTTATAAGTAAAAATTCATCAATGAGGTTAGTTTTTGTTACTAAGAACAGGTCCATTCACTAGACCTGTCAGAGGCTCTTTAATCTCATCTAAACATTTCTCGCTAATGAGTAGGAGTATAATAGGGACCATCAGGTATAGTTAAGAAAATGAGTACTCTGGTCTTTCTGTTATCCATGTGGAGATGCCTGAAAGAATGGGGTTGACATTTGGGAGAAGGTGCTAGATGGGATTTAAATAGAAGAACTCCATTATCATATTATCATTTGAGGATAGCCAGCAAAAAGCAACAGCAAACTATAAATTTGATGTGTCAGTACTGGAGATATTTTTCTAATTGAACTGCTACAGAATATGAACAGACAAATTACTTTTTAAAATCTAGGTCAGGGTATATCTAAATAAAAAGGTTCTTAAACACACAGAGACAATAAGAAGGGATTGGCTACCATACTCTGTGCTTATATACATTGGATAAAATTTTCCTAGGTATGTTTTCCTACCATGCTAGATACATATCTGATGTCAGTGTTATACTACCTTCACTACAATTGACATTTTCAATGATGTGAAAAGCTTTTGGTAGAAAGAAGTAATTTAAAGTTTGTGAATATTTTACTTAGCAAATATGGTGGACTAGAAAACCAAAAGGTACATGTTAATTATCTAATTATCGTTGATAATAAACACAAAAATATTGTGCAAAGTCTTATACACATTTAGCAATGATTAGGTCAGTTTTTGTGGTCATCACACTGAATGAGTGTCAAATTACAAGAACTAGAAGGAACAGAAACTAGGTCATTAGTACATAAAAAGAGTGTTCTTCCCTTCTTCAATATTTATGAACAGAGACTGAAACTTCTTTGTGGAAAAAAATTGATTTCTGTATGAGTTTCTTCCAGGGTAACATAAGAGATCTTCTTAGTGCTGCTATATGCTCTCTGTAGTATCTTAGACTAACATGATCCAAGAGCATGCTTGGGGTCATGTTAGCTTTCAACTGATCATCTCTCAAGCAACTCATCCCATCTGAAGAACACTGTAAAGAGAACATAATGTATTTAGGTTAAATATTCCCTACTTGAAGTACATATGTGCTCCTCCATATGACTACTGCTTCTGGCAGGATAGACACATGAAGTAAAAACTGAGCTAAACTTAAAAAAAAGGAAAAAAAAGAAAAAAAATGAGTATATTTTTCCCTTTGGTAGAAAGTCATTTAGAAATAAAATAAAACCCCTTTGAACTTCCTCAAATGCTCTGATACTCTCAAGATTCAATATACTACATTTACTTTGCCTATGAAAGCTTAAAGAATCTCTGTGGTTCTGTCTAGTATCTCCATTTGAGCCACTTTCTGGACCCAGACCTGGTCTCTTACAATGCATCTCTTTTCTGGTCCCCACTCACTGACTTCTGATCCTGTGGTCTCACCTATTTTAATTTCTTCATGCGGAAACAATTTATCATTTATCTTTGCAGCAGTATCCTCTGATATACAGGTGACAACCACGTAATGATTCCACACAATGACTCTGCAAACTCCCTGCTTGATTCTCTGTCACTAACTCCGTCACTAACTCTGGAGTTGATGCTGCAGGCCAAAGATGGTGACTTTTTCTGTCCCAGCCTTTTCTGATATGTGGATTTTTTCTGAATTTTACCAATACCCTTTCCCATTTATATAGTAATTAAATACACACATATTTCATTTGCTTCACATATGAGCACCCAACAGCTTGAGAAGCAAAGGTAGCTTCAAATAATGGACATGGGTCTGATTTACACCATATTGGAGGAAAGCTTATTTAGCATATATTTAAGTTCACTCCTCAGCCTGAGAAAATGGGAAAGAATAATTTAAGAGAGATTGCCATAATTTTTTGCTTAGTGTCATCCCTGCTTCTATGGATTTCCTAAGAATTTTTTTATATAAAAGCAAATGAAAAACAAGAAAAATATTATTTTAGTTAGTTTTATGAATTTCTCATCAAAACACTATTTACAATCATCTCCCTCCCCCACTATGAGTCCTCCCATCTTCAATCATATTCTCACAATTTGTGACCTCTCATTTCTAATTATTTGTCTTTGTGTGTGTCTGTATTTGTGTTAAGTGCATGTAAGATTCTGTGTGTATATGTGTGTGTGTGTGTGCTTGCAAGAGTGCACACATCTTACAAAGTCTATTTAGTTTTCTTCAACTATATCTAAGTGCAGAAGTCTTTGTAATGCTGTGTAGCATAAAAGTTTATGCAAAGTTCCTTCCCTTCTATTTTATAATATTGTTGAGTTTCTTAAGTAAATTGGGTAGTTAGCTTGATATATTTGAGTAAGAGATGCCAAGTAGAATAGGGTATTGCAGGTATTCTGAGGATATAAGAAGAATAAAATGAGGAGGGCAGAGTATCTGTGAGAGAAGAGTCAGTTGGTTAGCAATGGCTCTTTCAGGTTCAGTTGTGTAATATCAGGTAACAGTACCAGTGAGTACTCTAGTCTTAGAAAGTGACAGAGTCCATGGAGATTAATGCAGGTAAGAGCATCTTTGCTATTTATATCTACTGTTTAGGGGAATAGCTGTCACATGTAACTTTCCAAGTACTTATTTAATAAGTGGCCAAAGAAGACTCAGACTTCATTTTAACTCTTTTCTTTCTTTATTAGAAAGAGAATAAAAAATACCTTATTTTAAAGTTAAACGGTTATGACTGTGGTCTGAGAACACAAATTTAGGATATCCTAAATCTCAATATGATATCAATTTCATTATAGTTTTTATAGTGTTACATAACATAGAAAGCAATAAATCAAGGCAAGTTTGAAATATGCTGGAGAGCTCATAAATAGAGAGTGTTAGAATAAATTGAGAAAAGCTTGTCCATAGCTTTCACATACTGTCAGATACATGCTTACCAGGTCCAGAGGCTAATTACCTTATCTGGACTAGTGTTAGCCACCTGAATAGAAATTTCTTGCCTACCTCAGTGTCAGAACTAACACGTTGTAACTGATAGATAAAACACTCTTTGAAATCTATTAGCTTAGCTGATGTCTAGATTTTACCAAGCGATAGCCCATTTTTTCAAGCCTGTATTTGCACAATTTTGTGAACAATACTTGTAGTGAACAAATTACAACCTCATAAAAATTAGCTTTGCTGTGTTTCTGCCCTCTTTTCTACCATATTCCCAGAGACTTAGGTGTAGAGATTGTGTTATAGATATATTATCTTGGTATGAGCATTCAATATCCAGTTGTTTTCTGTTTTTATCAGTTATGGATTTCTATAATGGTCTCCATCTGTTTTCAAAAAGAAAATTCTTTATGAGAGGTGAAAGTTACACTAAACTATGCATGGGGCAAGTATTTAGAATAAGAAAGAGGTGAAGGCAGAGTAGTAGAGTCTCCTTTATGGAATAAGCCAGAGAACCAGAACTGTTTTGAAACATTGTGTCTTCTTCCTGTGACAGGGAAGCTGCATCTATGAAATTTCATTAGCAAGGTTACCTAAATAAGGCCTGCACAATAATAATACTAGTTCACATGACAGCATAGATTTAGTAAACAGGGACTCAACTATAGGCGAAGAGCCACCAACAATTAATGTTTTCTGAGAGTTAGAAAATTACTCTCCAGTAATGACCCCAGATTGGTCCTCCTCCAATACCAACTGGTCCACCTTAAACACTTATAGATATGATGGCACTAAACTGACTATAAAGTATATTTATACACACACACACACACATATATATATATATCACAAACATACACACATGTTGACATGCACGTTATCTGCCCTGCAGTATTAAGACATTCTAAGACCATTCAGCAAATCCTCTTGATAGACACTATAAGTTTTGTATGAACAGATCACAGCTATCTGTACACAGAAGTATTAACTTTAACAATGTAAAATGTAAGTAAAATAAACTGAACCTGTTACCTTTGCAGACTAGAGCTAAAGCTCTCTGCATCCTGCCCTTCCATAAAGAGTGTTTCTGACCTCTGCTTCTTTACATCAGCCACCAGATTCCAGCCTGGGGCAATGCACTGGATTGACTTGTCTCAAGTGTCAGTCAGAGATTCTGGCTGTTATAGTCTTCATAGCACAAAGTTGTAATGCCTTCTAGGCATACAGAGTCAAGGTTTCCTAAAAATAACCTTAGAATCTACTTTCTGAACTGGTAAATGCATTTTGGAACATGACATGATAGCCTTTTCAGGTACAATTATTATTATTATTATTATTATTAAAGAAAGACACAGTAATGTCCAACCTTTTGGCATTTAAGAAGGCATTGTCGTTCATATGTATAGGGTCACATTCATAGCTATCTTGGAATGCAGATGAAACTGCAGGGATACAATTTGGACACACTGGATAGACTGTTTTCTGAATTATTCACATAGCCCTGCTCTTAATACGTTAGTGCAATCTAAAAATAGGGGTTGGAATTTCTCCTTAGAGACTTAAGTTAGGTCAAAATTCAGTGTGATATGGACCATGGCCATCCCAGGTGCCATAAAGGAAAATTAGGAACAGGTTTCTGATGTAAGTCATGTCAAATCAGATAAAACCAGAATGGAATAGCATTTATAAGTTGCCAGAAAAAAGTAAATATCAAAATGTATATCAAATAACTAAGATATTCCCAGTTTCCTGTGTCCCCAAAGATCTGTTTCCATCAATTTTCTCAGAAAAATGAAATGAATGTCTTTGGAGAGATGTTTCATGTTACATTGAACCTTCAACAAAGCTGGTTTTCTGATGGAAAAACCAATGATGAGGAGAATTTGGAGTGTTCCATACACATAGTTAAATCATCACGCATGGACTTTCATAACCCAACGATGCCTGTCTTTTTTAACCACTTCTATGTGTGACGTATCATCTTTGCAACTTTCATATTAATATTAGGTACTTATACATTTTGATATGTATGAACAAACACTCAGCTTCTAGCAACTCCAAAGTCAAGAATGTTGTCAGATCATGTCTAAGGCCTATAGCAGAGGCTCCCACTTTTGTTAAATCAAGCTACCCGATGGTTCAATGAACACAATTGAAAATATACTTATTCATGATTTTCTTTTTTATCCTATAGACATTTTATGAAATGGTTACCACATGTTGGAACATAGAATGTGCAGAAAACTAAATCTGCTATGGTTGTAGAACATATGTGGTTCCAGAATAAACTCACATGTTCCCTTTGAGATGTGAGCTGTTTCTCAGATGAAAAGAGATCTCCCCTTTGTTTAAGCCTACAACAAAGACCCTGAGTCATCTATTTGGGGTTCCTTGGTTCCAGTGCCCTCTGTGTCTCTCTGATTATAAAACTCTAAACCTCCCAGCTTCTCAGAACTTTTGTCTTGTTTAGCAGATAAAAAACAGCTCAACTTCAGAATTGCTAATAAAGGCCAATTACATCTTCAAGCTAAATTTGTTGCAATTTTGTCTTTTGACAGTTTAAATTATTCAACAGGTCACAGTCTTCTAATGCCTGAGGAAACATGAGCTTAGGGCCTATTTGTATGCACTAAAACTATGTGTTCTTTCAATTCGATAGAGTTTTCAAAATTGTGAAGTGATTCTAAGCAGGCTGCACACATTTATAATTGGAGTTAGACTCTATATTGACTGCTGGCAACCACAGTCGTTGTTGAATTTATTTATGTACAAGTAGTAAATGGATGCCAATAATAAGAAACAAAGCAGTCTGACAGGCAAATGTAAATCTTAAGGCCCATGGTATTTATCCATGGAGCATTGCTTGTTTATAAAATTAGAGCCAGAAACAAACATTGTATATTTTAGTGCCTATTAAAACCAAGAATTACCAACACCTAGAAAATTGTGTGATAATATCTTCACTTTATTCTCAATCTCAGTTATAGACAAGAGTTGGGAGAACACACACACAGAAGCTTCTGAGAGCATGTTGGGACAGCAGGAACCTTCCTGCTCATCCTCAGTTTATGTAGCAGGCTGTGCTACATAATGTCATAAGTTTGAAAAAATGGGAAATTATTTGTATCTCACCACAAAAATTTTATCCAAAGAGAACAAGCTGTTCTTGACTACACAGAACCAGAAATCTATTTATTATGCTACGATATTTATTAAACTAAGTCCCAATTAAAAAAAATCTGACAGCTTAAAAAATTTAAATCGAAGCAATATTAGATACTACTTTATAAAGTTAAGTGACTTGTAAACATCCAAAGTGCTTCAAATCAGAGACATGTTATTGGCTCCTTTGTGTAGTATTCCAGATTAATTTTAAAAAATATCTTAGTTACTATATATCTTCAAATTAAAAAATTGGATGTGATAGATTAAAATCACGAAGAATAGAGTTGGAAATATGTCCAATTGTAGATACTTCTTTTAATATATTGTGGGTCACCAAGTACACTAGTGCACACTGAACCATCTGACATGAAATAATAACAATTTCAAAAAGGTACGGTTTTAATCGGCAAGATGAGTGTGACTGCCCTTATTAATAGTTGAAGTATTGTCTTACTGTGTTTAAAGCTATTTCCTTTCCTCCTGAGGCTATCCAGTTCCACTACTCTTCACTGTTGATTAGCAGATGGGTTTACACTGGGGAGGGCAATACTCTAGGAACATTTGTTACTCTTTCGTGCTGACATAGTTACTTTCAAGATAAATTATTATCTTGTAAATACAACTAAGTGTGTATAGAAAGGGTGGTCTTTAGCAAGATAATCTGATTGAAGAAATGGTTCAGTGGTTAAAATTGCATTCTAATCTTCCAAAGGACCCAAATTTGGTTTCCCTGAACCTACATGAGTTTCACAACTATGGAACGAGAGACAGTGGGGGAGGGAGTATATAATAAATATTTAAAACAGAAAATATGAATTTGATAAAAGATCACAGACAATTAAGAAAGGAAGGTTATAGATAGAAAATATTTTCAGAAGAACTATGTTTTTTTAACCATGTTAAAAGATCTGCTCATGTATTACAAAAAGCAATATGGATATAGTGTGTTATTTGCCATGAAAGACAGTATTTTGGTTCAAAAGTAGATATTTTCTGAAGATCCACAATTATTAAATTAAGACTTACACAACAGATGTTCAAATATGAGTTTGAACTAATCTATTAGCTGCATGTATTTACATAATATTCCATATGCATGATGTCATCTGAATTAGGTAGAAAGTAAGGAATGTAGGTGATAGATTTCCAGTTGAGTGTCTAAGACAAAACTTTTTGCTGTCATGCTTTAACCAAATTTATGATGTTTTACATAGTAAGATATATAATAGATGAGCAAATATGTGTGTATAGGAATGCTTTTAAAAGATAGATTATTGAATCTACTTTAATCCAAAACCAGCTGTTAATCTCAAAATATTTTAAATTTGTGTGGGTTTTTGTTTATTGATATAAATTTAAGGTTAATTTTGTCATACTTTATGTATGTTTCTACTTTTATTTAAGATATTATGATTATGTAACTCATTTAGAATTGTAACATATAATTAAGAAATGCAGATTAATAGTCATCTATAATAACCAAATTTATAGTCATGTTAGTTAGTTTTTTAAGATATACAATGATATAATTCAATTAGATAGGTAATCTTCAAACACTTCAAAGATCTACAGAATACGGCATAAAATATTTTAAGAACTTAGACTTTTCTGGACAGTGAGACAGGTTTGCTTCTGGCAGTACAAATCTACTTCAAGAAGATGATGGGCATTGAAGAAACACCTTGTGGAATTTATTTTCTTTGTGGCAAAGCTTAGCCACTTGACAAAAAAGTGTTTCTGACTTCACAGCATGTCAGTATGTTGTATAAACTGGAAATGCAGGACCCATAGGAAAGTGACTTCTGAATTTTGGCAGAACAAGTAGAGATGGTCCTTCAGGTCCCTGTTTGACAGAGAATACTGCCAGACATTCTTCAGGACACAAAGAAAAGAAACTGAGGAACCATACCAGAATGGGCAGAGAAGTCCTTCAAATTTCTTGCTTCAGTAAAATGTAGACCAGAGTCTCTACGCCCATAGGCTAAAGATGGTTGCCCCAACATTACAAAGGAACTTTGGGTAACTGTCCAGGCAGACATCTCTGTTGTTTCTAGATTTGGAAGTTGCCTTTACTTCCTGTTTACTCAGGTAATATTATATCCTTTTGTGGTCTTTGATGTAGTTGAATATTAGACAGTTATAAATATAGTTTTCCTTAGTTATTATAAATATTATATTAGATATAAAACTTTAGACTCACAAGGATAAGACAGTTGATAAGATATTTTCTTTAATTTTGCTACATACAAATAAACTAAATATTGTTACTATAATTTTGCTTGATAACTGTTTTACTATATATAATTTTTCTATGTTGAAATTGAAACCTTCCTTTTTGATTAAACATAAAAGGATAAGTGATGTGGGATGTTTATCTCTATGCCGTGAATATCATTGGTAAATAAAAGGACTGTTTTGACATCTGGCAAAACATCTTAAAAATAGGTGAGAATTCTGAGCATATATAAAGGGATGGAAGGTAGAGTCAGACAGAGAAGTGATCCAGCCAACCAAGAGCAAGATGTAAAGAAATACATACGCCATGGGCCATGTGGCAGAACAGATTGGTTGAAATGGGTTAAGATGAGATAGCTAACTAACAACAAGCCCAAGCCATAGGTTGGACAACTTATAATTAATGTAAGCATTTCAATCATTTTGGGGGGGCTAAGCAGTGGTCATTTTGGGGAGCTAGTCCTGACCATGGGGCTAGACTGGTCCAGAAACTTATATTACATATGTGTTCCTTTATATTTTGCCTACAAATGTTTGTTAGAAATACAATTGTCTATTGGCCATATGGGAGATGAATGATTTGGCAACAAAAACTACTTGGAGTGTGAATATACAACAACAGAAGTTACCAAAGTTGAGCATGTAATAATAATAATAATAATAATAATAATAATAATAATAATAAAATGAGTATAAATAAAGACCAGGGATTTTATTCTAAAGTAAATGTCATTGGCATTGTGTGGTCAGCATCTTTCTGATAGACTGTAGTTTTTAATATGACCAAAGCTGTTATACACATTCACATATATGATTTATGCTTCAGAAAATTGACATTTCTCATGAGTAAATGAGGAAACTTAGTTGTGGTAGAATTTTATTTAACTGGACAATGATGTGTTACATTTGTTTATGCTGAAGAATTACTTTAACTCTGTAAAGGTGAGCTACTTTTGTTTATATACCATTATAAACAAAACTTGCTTATGTAAAGATGTGTTGCATCATTTCTACCTGATAGGGCTAATAAAGACCTAGATGGCCAATAGCTAGGTAAAGAAAGGTTAGGTGAGGCTAGAAGGCAAACAGAATAAATAGGAGAAAGCTAGGCTGTAGGAATGAGTAGAACAGTAACAAAAACAAAGGAGAAAGAGAGTATACAAGGAAAAAAGCTGGACAGCAATAAGCCATCTAGACACAAGAAGCAGTGAAAATAAGATACATAGAATGGAAGAAAACATAAAAACTCTCTAAGGCAAAGGTAGATAAAGAGAAACATGTTTATTTAAGTTAAAGAGGTTGCCATAAATGATCCTGGGCTAGGCAGAACATTCAAAACTAATAAGTCTCTGTGTCATTATTTGGGAGCTGGTTTCTGGCCCAAAAGAAAAAAAAAAAAAAGCTGACACATTTATTTCTGAGTTATACTGTATAGTTTAACTTAGTAAGAAAACACCAAGTGTTCCTGAATCACACCATTTTACACGTCTAGCAGCAAGAACAAAATGCTCAGCTATTTAGTATTGTTTGAAGAAATCAACAAAAGGGTTCATTTAATTTCTTTCTCCCATTATAACGAGTACACAATTGAAACTCAATGAATTTTAGCCTCTTCTCAATAATGACCAAGATACTTGCACACATCTCATGTGCTCACTATCCACACAACATACTCTCTAAAATATTTTTCTTTCTTTCACTACATCTTATTATCATGTAGAGATTGAGAGCCCTTTTAATAGAGTATGAATCCACTCCCAAATATGCAAAACACTTTCAATGATTTCTAGTGTATTTTTCATTCATTCAAAGATGTTCCTTGGGGAGAGTTTAGAGTTTGAATTTTTTAATTTATTAATCAATAAGTGTTATTTTTGTCTCAAAAATTAACAGCAAAGCTCTAAGTAGAGTTAATATAAAGATGGTGCCTTGTATGCCAGGTTCACTTCTTTTCTTCTTCTGTTTGCAGCTTTAGGATCTTGATTCTTAGACACTTTCTATTTTCATTTTTTTAATAAATACAAAAGTTATGGTATTCAGTAGTTCCTAGGATACGCAAGAGTGGGAGTCTATAGTAAAAAGTATTCAGCCATTTAAATGGTCATAATTCTTATTACTTAGAATTCACATCAGCAAAACATATTTGGAACTCTGAAATTATAAGATCAAAATAATTATGAAACTTTTCTCTATGTTTTGATAAGTTGGAGGCAGTTAAATAGAAGAAGATGAATAAGAAACAGCACAAGAATGGCTTTTACTACTTAGAATTTTATCCTGGTCCTATGGCTACTCTACCTCTTCCATTAAGTAGTAACTGTTTTCCCATCTGAGAAGCAATCATAGCATAATAAAACTAAAATTATCTAAAATGCAATCCATGAATAGAAGTTGTTTCGAGGCTTATATAAATCTTTTCTGTTTAAAACTTTGAATTTTGTTCATATTGACATTGGATGCAGAATAAAAAAGAAACAAAATTAAAGAAAAAAAATGGACTTACATACTTAGAAAAGCAATGTTCCAATCTGTGTAAAAGTAAGGCAGAATATAATCACTTTGTGTTCAAATTGGATTGGGGTGAGAAAGAAAAATCATGTAAGCTAACATCACAAGTTCCAACACAGCTTTGAGATCAAAGCTCTAATTACATATATAACCAAATTAGATGAAAAAGTTCAATAGGCGTTTTATACTTAGCATTTTTGGCTTCTTTTTGTAGATAAAAGATATTGATATCCAATACTGAAAACTGTACCATTAGTAAAAATCTAGCTTTGCCACAGTGCAATTTCTCTATTGGAAGGTAGTCTTCAAACAGATGTTAGATCTCTGCTGGTCCTGAGAGAACTTCAAAGCTGAATAAACTCAAAAAGAGAGGAATGTGACATCAGCAAAGTCATTCAACTGCGTGGTATACGATGAAATCACTGTCAAAAACAGAGACTGTTTTAGCCATGGTTGCACAAAGCCTTGAACAGCTTCCTTATTGCTTTTGATTTTGCTGATTGCTTATTAACTGGCTCCCTTCAGCCACCTGGCTGTTCTAAATGAAAAGATTCCACTTGTATTCTAAGTGATTATTGGCATGGTGTTTGAGAGAGGAAATCCTTCCAAGAACACATTTAGTGTGCCCTTGACCATGTAAAAAGTTACCAATAGAGGGGAGAGATGGCTGAATAGAGCCCATTCCACTCAACACACTCTCAAATAGCAGCAAATTGAAAGATTGCAAACTAATGCAAGGACTAGTGTGATTAGCTAATGAAGCATTTCTCATACTTAACATCCCAAGAGGCTGGATAGGAGGGCTATGCTGCATTTGTTAGCATCAGCACCTCGTCTGTAATAGCATTTTTGTCTTTTCTTATGAGATAGCATATCTAAATGTAAGCCAGTGTGCAAACTTGGATATTTTAGAGAACTGCAGTGTTACTTGTAGACTACATATGTCCTGCTCTTGTTTAAATAGTGGTCAGACTAAAAGTATAGAAACTAAGAAACAGGCTTGATAAATAGCAACAAAAATGATTATATTCTAATATTTAATTTGGGAAGATTCTTTGCTATGTGTTCAAGGCAATTAAGAAACTATCTTAAGAGTTTTTAGAAGATGTCTCATGGAACACTGAATATTTTATATTAAAGACATACTGGTGAAATTTTGTAGGGCACTAGAAAATCTATGTATATTACTAATTACTAAGGATCTAATTCCTACTAATATTTTTAATGGAAAATTCCAAAGAAGAACATGAGGATAAGGATGGAAATCCATTCTGTGCTGTCCATTTCCTGTACTGGGCTTCACCTTCCTGTGTTTAGTTCTTGTACTGTCTCCCCAGGAAATCATGTGCTTTTCTTCTTCGTTACTCCTCTGGCTTCACTTCCTACCCATAATCCTCAGCAACTGTTAAACAGGAATAGTCTCCTTAGTAGAAAGTCACCCTGATGAGTCACTTAGTCTTGTCCCCAATAAGTGGGCCAAGGCAAGGGCTGTGGCAAGTCTGCAAAAACAGATTTCAGTTGTTTTATGGTGACTGTTGTCCATTAGCATACTTTGTGCTAGTCCAGGAACCTGAGAATTTATTCACCAAATCACCTTTTTAAAACATTTTTTTTTTTTTACCAAAACTTGCCTTCTTTGTTCTATTGAAAAAAAAAATGGAGAAAATGTTCAAAAGAGGACACATAAATTTGAAAGCCGTATGTTTTTGTGTTTTTCTGTGTTGTAGGGGCTTAAAAATTTTAACAACTCATCAGATCTAGCACCTAAAATCTTGTGTGAAGTAAAATATCCTTACAAGAAAACAGTAGAGCATCTTTAACCATATATCTTTCTGAAAGTATAGCATTTAAAATACAGACAGCTTTCTAAGAGTGTGGTGATTTCATAGAATAAAAGACTATGGAAAAGTCAAACTGCTGGTCTCCATGTATCATCATAGTAAAATATGATAGATAATTCCTCTAGGGTGCCAAAATCTACTGGCTATGCATTTTAGTGAATGCCTAGTGTCAAATTCTATCAAATGGTCTTCAGTTGTACTCAGTGTTCTAAGGTGGATACAATTAAGTTAAGAGCAGCAATTTTGTGTCATCTAGTTTTCCTGTGAGAAATTTCATGGTTATTCTTAAGTGACTGTACAGATGTGTGGGGAATGGCATACTGTGGTTTAAATGTGTGCTGAAAGTTCATTCCTAGAGATTGCAATCCAATAGCAGAAGTTCCACGCCAGATTCTCACTATTATGAGAGTAACATTGAAATGAATGTTGGAATTAAGAACCAGGCATGTCAGGTAAGGTTGCACTTATGAATGAGTTCATGTCCTTATCACAGGAAACTCGTATTTTGTTCCAATAACAGACTCCATTAAAGTGAGTCTGCGTCTCATCTTGTCTTGCCTCCCTGCCAATCTCATAACATTTTTTCCCTCCAGAGTATGTTGATAAAATGATGAACTAGAAACCAGGACCACAGTTGAAGGACTTCTCAAACCCTAGGCATAAGAGTCAAATGAATTTTTATCATAAATTATATAGTCTTTGTAACTTTGTTATAGAAAAAGCCAAGGCCAAGACCAGGTATATCCTAAACTCTGGATGCTAGCCCAATGCTGTCAGTGCTGTGTATAATTCATTGGAGCAGTTTAGAAATGTGACACTCATTTTTTTTTACAGAGTTTACATGCCTTCCTGGGAATTACAAGTAGCACATAAATTACGTTCAGTAAGCATTATCTGAAAGCAATAATTAAAGTTAAATAATGGAACGAATATGTTCTACACAAAAAGACAAATTGAGAAGAGCTCATTGGAAACTATCCTTGCATCTTTCTGTAAGAAAAGTAGGTGAAAGGAGGTCAGAAGGCATAAATAATAACTTTCATGACCATGAATGTTATGCATAAATTATTTCACTATAAACTTATTTGTTAGCTACATTTAACTTCCTGCGTTGTTCAAACACTCACTTGCTTACCTTTAATAACTAATTATCAAAAGACTATCATCATAGAACAGAACCTGACTCATGACCTGCACTGAAGATCTATGAGTAATAGCAGAAAGTGTTATTATTCTAATATATCTTAAAATGAAGAGTTGAGGTTATTTTAAGAGTGGAGTCTTTTCATACATACCAACTTCCAGTGTAAAGAGATCTACTTCTTTCTTGTCATCTTTAATATATATATGAAGATCGAGTGCACTAGAAATTATCTTACTTTTCATTTGTTAGTATTAGAGACACAGATTTCCAAATATATGTTACTGTGGGGACCTTATAGCTTTTTGAACCAATATCTACTTACATATTTGAGACCAACATTGACTTGGTTTGCTGAAAAGCTGAAGATTTCTGTCTTCACTTCCTGTATGTAGAGTCATGTGGCAACAGAAACTGCTTATGCTCAAACTTCGAGAACTATATTGAATAGATAAGGGGAGAGGGTACAGCTTTGTCTAGGTCCTAAAGGTCCCAAGGTCCCAAGGTCCTCCTGCCTTTGGTGGGGAGGAGATAAAGAGATGTGGAGAAGAGAGAGTGACTGAGAAGGGCAGAAGGGGGAATGGAGTTTGAACAAGGGGATACATGGATAAAAAATATGACTTTATTTTAGTGGGATTGTTTTGATTATTTCTCCATTTAGTTTAATGTTAGCTGTCAGCTTCGTGTAAATCACCTTTATTATATTTAGATATTTTCCTTGTATTCCTGATCTCTACAGGACTTTTATCACAAAGGAGTGTTGGATTTTGTTAAAGGCTTGATCAGTGTCTAAGGATATGATCATGTGCTTTTTTTTTCCTTCAGTTTGTTTATATGATGGATGACATTTATGATATTTTGTTTGTTGAACCATCCCTGCATTTCTGGGCTGAAGCCTACTTGATCATGGTGGATGATATCTTTCATTTGTTGTTGTATATGGTTTGCCTCAATTTTGTTGAGAATTTTTATATCAATATTCATGAGGGAAATTGATCTGTAATTCTCTTTCCTTGTTGCATCTTTGAGTGGCTTAGGTATGTAAGAAAAAAAATCCTAAAATTTGCAGGCAATTGGATGGATTTGGACAATATCCTTCTGAGTGAGGTATCACAAACCCAGAAAGATAAGCAGGGGAATGTACTTACTCATTTGTGGACTCTAAACAAAAAGCAAAGCATTCCCAAGCTGCAAAGCACAACTACTCAACATCTTGGAATCTGAAACACTTTGGACTCTCACCTTGGAGCCCACTCCATTCAGAGAAACACCTGACCCAGTTTTGATGTTGGGATGAGGAAATCAGACTTGGCTGGAGTGGATGCTGAACTAAGCCACCTTGGGACCTTGGGACCTCCTGCCTTTGGTGGGGAGGAGATAAAGAGATGGGGAGAAGAGAGAGTGACTGAGAAGGGCAGAAGGGGGAATGGAGTTTGAACAAGGGGATACATGGATAAAAAATATGACTTTATTCATAATTTAAAAAAAGGAAAACAACTGCTTATGTTAGAGTGGAAATTGAACTAGGAGCTTCCTGCTTCTTAAGTAATTGTTCTACCATGGGAGCTGCACCTCAGCCCTATAATAAGTATGACTTTACTCATAATAAATAAAAAAGAGATAGTTACTCCCAGTAGGTATTAGTCCTGTTGCCTCTTCAAGTACATACATTTCTGACAGTCTTCCTTTCTGGAAGCTGACATTTTAGGTATAAGAATTTGTTCCTCAACTATAGATTTCTCCCTTTTTCCACTGTTGATATTTGAAAGTCTGGCACAATTCTACCTTTGAAGCAGCTGATAACATCATGCAATGAGCTACTCCACAGAGGTGGTGATAACAAAGGACAAAGTACAATGACTGACCATTTTCATGTATTAACAGAAACAAAACCTGCAATCATTCTGTCATCTGAAATATATTTCAGGAGATTTTAGGGAGAAAGAATAAAATTTCACAAAAATCAGCAAGACTCAATTGTAGAGTAACTAGAAAGAAAATTTCTACATACTTTGTGTGAGTCATACATACTATAAGGAATAGATACATCATCAGGTTCTTTTAATATATGAAGCATGTTTTTTCATAACACTACAAAATTTTAATGAATGGTAATAAATAAATTATGCAGATAATGTAGATTGGGCTGTTATGTTTCAACTGCCAATTAAAAATAAAGATGTTAACTGGTGGCATTTGACTTTCTGTACACCTTGTTATCTAGTTAGTATTATGGGCATATATACTATTTTCATAATGAACATCTCTCTGTAGATTCATGACCATGTATATTCTGTGTCAGAAGAGGATGCAAATTTACAAATTTGTGATCAGTTAATAGAGGCTCTGAATATCCCCATGCCTTAGTGCCTTGAATCTGTGTTGATTACCACACTACAGAGCCAAGAACCTTTGTAGGGGTCATCAAATAAAGTATATTGACACAAGTATAATCATCTGTACTTCCGAGTACAAAGAGAGAGTGACTGTGTGTGGGGGTGGCAGAATGGGAGGGGAAAGGGAGTTCGAATAAGGGTATTCATGAATAAAATATGACTTTATTCATAATAAAAAGAGCATTTTTAGCTACAAAAAAAGAAGATTGTCATAGGAGAGAAACAGGAAGGTTTGGAAGAGGACAAATGATCACTGTACAAGAGACTGAGAATCTCATGAGACTACAATCTAGAAACGGTTAGCAACCTGAGGCAACAGGAAATTGCACTAGAAAAGACAAATAAATAAAATGGCCAGAAGTGCAGACATGCCACTGAGACTTTGAACATCCAGAATTCTAAATAAGACTTGTGTTGTTATAATCCACGGGAGTTTAGAATTAGATTTTAAAAGATGATTTTATTATACCTATATTTATAGACATGTGAAGGCATCCACTCTCAGAGGCCTGAGGAGGACTTTAAGTCAACTGGAGGTAGAGTTAACCAATGAACCAATGATCATGGGTGCTGGGGGCAGAACTAAGGTCCTGTGGAAGAACAGATCACAGTAGTAGCCGCTGAGGCATTTCACCAGATCCTGATTCGTATTTCTGCAGAGGAGTAGAACTGGAGAAGGTATCACATGGTCTTACCTCTACACCAACTATTTAAGAAGCTGAATGATTCATGTAGCTAGTTAGTTACAGAACAGATAAGAATTTAGGAGTTATCCCTCATTGTACAAATTAAACATAGAACATATTATTCAGTTATCCAAACAAGAAGCTTTGCTATTAAATTTCTTTATTCTTTAGAAATTTATACATGCATACGATAAAGCAAAATTCTACATGCCTCCCATTTGTCCCTCCAAACCTATTCAGACCTGCACAAGCTCCTTCCCACCTTCATGTATTCTGGGTTATTTTGTTGTTTCTATTGTTTGGTTGGGTTTTTTCATTATTTTTTATTATGATGATTATTTCTAAAATGGTTTTTTTTCCATGTATTCCCCTGCTCACACTCCCTTCCCTCCTCCAAATCCCTCCCTGCCCACCTTCAACCTCCTCCATCCCATCCACTCCCCTAAAAGGGCAAGCAGTCCCAAGCATTCACTCTAGGCAGGTCCCATTTCCTCATTCCAGTATCAAGATGAGGTTAGGCACTCCTCTGTAGGGAATGGGATCCAAGGTGCCCCCATGCACAGGAGGACAGTCTGATCCCACCCCTCAAGGTTCCACTTACTGTCCATCGCAAAGGACACTTGCCTATCCTTGGAGGGCCCAGTTCCTTTTCCCAATGCTTCCCCAGTGGCTGTTTGTGATTCAGCAAGTTCCCCAGAGTTCCAGCCAGTCCTCCCTGTGGGGCTCCTCCTCATCCTCATAATCCCTATCCTTTTGCTCATACAGACTCTCCTTCCACTCTCTCCAGCTGGACCAGGAGCTGGGGTGTTTGCTAGGACCAGATAATCAGCTATGGATCTCCGCCTCCCTCTCCCTTCATTGTGGAATATGGTTCTGCAATTACACTTAGGAAGGTTGTTCATTTCATTATAGGGATTGCCCTGTTTAAGCACTCCCTTCACTATTAGTTGAGACCTAAACAGGGATATCAAATCTATGAGTTCTTGGAGATTTCCATAGCACCCAGCCTCTTTCCTGCTACAAATTGCTTCCTCTATCAAGATCTCCATCTCTTTTTTTCTCTCTCTTTGTTGTACCTCTTACTCAACCATCTACTTTTCTCATGATTTGTTCCCACATCTTCTTAGTTGTTACCCTTTATATCTCAATTTGCTAAGGATAGCTTCTCTATATTCTCTATATAGGGGACTACCTGGATGTCTCTCTAAAGTTCCTTCTGAACCCAAGGTGTTCAAGGAATGTGGCTTGCAGCTTGGTATTCTTTGCTTTTTGTCTAAAATAAACATATGAGGACATCCCATGTCTATCTTTCTGGGCCTGTGATACCTCACTCAGGAGGATATTCTTTTAATCCATCCATTTGCCTGCAAATTTTAGGATGTCATTTTTTTCTCCATTGTGTAGATGTACCACAGTCTGTTAATGCATTCTTGAGCTGAGGGACATCTAGGTTGTTTCAAGGTATTTGTTATTACAAAAAATTTAGCTATAAACATATTTGAGCCAATGCCTTTGTGGTATAAATGTGAATCCTTTGGATGTATGCCTAATAATGGTATTGCTGAATCACTGGGGAAATTGATTCCCTGTTTTCTGAGGAACTCCTATACTGCATTGCAGAGTGGCAGTATAATTATATACTCCCACCAGCAATGGAGGATTGTTTCCCTTGCTCTGCATCCTCTCCAGCATAGGCCATCATCTGTGTTTTTGATCATAGCTGTTCTGACAGGTGTAAGATGATATCTCAGAGTTGTTTTGAGTTGCATTTCTCTGATGGCTAAGGATGTTGAGCAGTTTTTTTAGTATCTTCCAGTCATTTGTAACTCTTCTGTGGAGAAATTCTTTTTTAGAACTGAATCTCATTTTTAAATTGGGTTATTTAGGTTTTGAGGCTCTACTTTCTTGAGTTCTCTACATAGTTTAGAGACTAGTCATCTGTCAGATGTAGGGTTGGTGAAGATCTTTTTCCATTCTGTTGGCTATAGTTTTGTCTTAATAACTGTATTCTTAGCCTTATGGAAAGTTCTCAGTTTCAGGAGGTCCCATTTATTAATTGTTGTTCTTAGTGTCTGTGCTACTAGTGTTATATTTTGGAAGTGGTCAACTGTTCCAATGCATTGGAGGATATTTTTTTCTATCAAGTTCAGTGTAGCTGGGTTTAGGTTAAGGTCTTTGATTCACCTTGATTTGAATTTTATGCAGGGTGATAGTTATGGATCTATTTGCATTCTTCTACATACTACCATTCAGTTATGCGAACACCATCTGTTGAAGATACTATCTTTTTCCATTGAATATTTTTGGCCTCTTTGTCAAAAATCAAGTGTCCAAAGGTGTGTGGGTTAAGGTTAGGGTCTTTGATTCAATTCCATTAATCCACAAGTCTGTTTCTATGCCAGTAGCAGGCTGTTTTTATTACTGTAACTACTATATCTTGAAGTCAGGGATGGTAATTTCTCCTGCAGTTCTTTTATTGAGCAGGATTGTTTTGGCAGTCCTGGGTTTCATGTTATTCCATATGAAACTGAGTTTTGTCCTTTCAAGGTCTGAATAAAAAATATGTTGAGATTTTGAATAGGATTGCATTGAATCTGAAGATTACTTTTAGTAAAGTTGCCATTTTTACTGTTGGTCTTATATATCCAGGAGCATGGAAGATCTTTCCACTTTCTAATATCTTCTTCAATTTTTTTCTTCAGTGACTTTAAGCTTTTGTCAAACAGGTCTACTACTTTTTTGATTAGAGTTACTCAAAGATATTTAATGTCATTTTCAGCTATTATAAAGGGTGATATTTCCATTAATTCTTGCTAAACCCCTTTATTCTTAGTGTATAGGAAGGCTATTGATTTTTTTTTTTTTGAGTTACTCTTGTATCCTGCTACATTGCTGAAGATATTTATCAGCTGTAGGAGTTTCCTGGTAGAATTTTGTGGGTCATTTATGTATGCAGTTATTTTATATCATCTGTATATAGAGATAGTTTGACTTGTTTTTTGCTTTGAGTTTTTCTCCATTTAGTTTGATGTTGACTGTCAGCTTGCTGTATATTGCCCTTACTATATTTAGGTATTTTTCCTGTATTCCTGATCCCTCCAGAACTTTCATCATAAATGAGTGCTAAATTTTGTCAAAAACCTTTCAGCATCAAAGGAGATGATCAAGTGGGTTCTTTTTTAGTTTGTTTATATGATGGATGATATTCACATTTTTTTGTATGTTGATCCATTGCTGCATCTCTGGGCTGAAGCTTTTTGATCATGGTAGATGATTTTTTTATATGTTCATAGATTTGGTTTGCCAGAAATTTTAAATATTTTTGCATTAAATTCATGAGGAATATTGGTCTATAATTGTCTCTTTGTAGTATTTTTGAGTGGCTTGCGTACCATGGTGATTGTGGCCTTATAAAAAGAGTTCTACAATGCCTCTTTACTTTCTAGTGTATGGTACAATTTGTTGAATATTGGAATTAGCTCTTCTTTGAATATCTGGTAGAATGCTGCATTGAAACCATCTGGTCTTGAACACTTTTTACTTGTAAGATGTTTAATAACAGCTTCAATTTCCTTTGGTGTTGTTGGGATGTTTATGTCATTTATCTGATCTTGATTTAATTCTGGTAAGTGAAACCTGTTCAGAAAGCTGTGCATTCAGTTAGGTTTTCAAAGTATGATCTGATAATTCTCTGGATTTCCTGAGTGTCTATTTTTATGTCCCCCTTTTCATTTCTGATTCTGTTAATTTGATATCTCTTTCTCTCTCTGCCTTTTTGTTAGTTTGGATATGGGTTAGGCCCACTAGGGCCTAAAGTTAGAGTTTAACAACATCAAAAAATCACAGAAAGCCTACCAACTCTTGGAAACTAAACATCACTCAGCTTAACCACCTCTGGGTCAAAGAAGAAATTAAGAAAGAGATCAAAGTCTTCCTAGAATTTAATGAAAATGAATACATAATGTACCCAAATTGTGGGACATAATGAAAGCTGTCTTAATAGGAAAATTCGTATCACCAGTTGCCTAAATGGAAAGCCTAGAGAAATCCCACACTAGAGAACTAACAGCACAGCTGAAAGCCTTGGAACAACTAGAAGCAAACTCACCTAGAAGGAGTAGACAGCAGGAAATAATCAAACTTAGAGCTGAAATCAATACAATTGAAACAAAAAGAACAATACAAAGAATCAATGAATCAAAGAGTTGGTTCTTTGAGGAAGTCAATAAGATAGATAAGCCCTTATCCAAACTAACCAAAAAGCAGAGAGAGAGTGTTCAAATCAACAAAATCAGAAATGAAAAGGGGGACATAAGAACAGACCCCCAGGAAATACAGAGAATTATCAGATCATACTTTGGAAATCTGTATTCCACAAAAATGGAAAACCTAGAAGAAATGGACAGCTTTTTGGTCAGGTGCCATTTACTAAAATTAAATGAAGAACAGATTAATTACCTAATCAGGCCTATAACCCTTAAGGAAATTGAAGCTGTCATTAAAAGCCTCCCCAAAAATAAAAGTCCTGGTCCAGATGGTTTCAGTACAGAATTCTACCAGATATTCAAAGAAGAATTACTACCATTACTCCTCAAACTATTTCACACAGTA
>PVIH01004191.1:38643-88926 GCA_004025045.1 Sigmodon hispidus
TCTCAACAAAATTTTGGCAAACCGTATACAACAATGCATAAAAGATATCATCCACCATGACCAAGTAGGCTTCATCCCAGAAATGCAGGGCTGGTTCAACATACAAAAAACTGTAAATGTTATCCATCATATTAACAAACTAAAGGAACAAAACCACATGATCATATCCTTAGATGCTGAAAAAGCCTTTGACAAAATCAAACACTCCTTTATGATAAAAGACCTGGAGAGATCAGGAATACAGGGAGAATATCTAAATATAATAAAGGCGATTTACAAGAAGCCGACAGCCAGTATCAAACTTAATGGAGAAAAACTCAAAGCAATCCCACTAACATCGTGAGGTAAGAAATTTTTGTATGGGTGTATTAGAAGTTTCTGTAGTGTGAAATTCCTGACAAATTTACTTCTGAATTTTTACAAATACCCAAATATCTTTCCTTCACCCTTGCAAGGAGATAGGTTATTAACTAAGAGGTGACTTCTTTAGTCACAGATCACTTCCCTTTGTGCTCTGCAGATGAGATCCACTTCTTTCTAGCTTTGAAGGCAGAGATTAGATAGCCAGTTGTAACCTGATTATAGTCTATACAGAGCTGTTCTTTGCACCTGGGAACCTGAAAGAATGTTTTGTTGGTTAGAAATGTAGCAGAGTTTACTGAGGTGTGAATTCATATGGGGAGCTGTTAATTTGGTCTAACAAAACAGCAAGAAAGGTGATTAATTTCTTTTCCTCTCTACATCTTTGTTTTTATCCAAATCCTCAAAAAAAAAAAAAAAAAAATTTAAGATAGTTTAAATGTGACTTGTTTTCTTTCTGCTTCAATTGTCTGGAACCTACCTAATAACCAAATCATCAGTCTTCAGATCCTTTTGAAATTTCATTATATTTTCCCTTTTGACACTTTAGTCTTCAGAGTTTTCTTAATTTAAAGATTCTTCTCACATGTGATTTCATGTTTTCCAAAACAGACTCTGGACAGTGTTTGTTTTATTTATTTAGTTTTTCTCTATTGTTGTCTCTGTACAAACTACCAAACACCAAGAGGTGCATATATTAGTAGTTATACAATAGACTGCTTCTCCCTTTGTTGCCTTAATCTCTCATCTTCTTCCTGTTCTCTCCTTTCCTCCCTCCTCTCCTTTACTGCTCTTCATAGTTGTTAGTCCTCGTTTCCTTTTGGATCCAGGTTTTTTATTGAGAACATATTAAATGTTGAACACCAAAACTCCATTACCTGTTGTTGTGGATTCAGAAAAAGCTGCAGATACTCAAGGCACCCTCTCTGCCCCATATTCATTTTGCAATATTTACATTTCAATAGTATGTAAGACTCAGTCTGTGTCTTTCACTCTGTAAGAGAAGGGCAAACAACCCAATGCTGCTGGCAGCTCTAAGAACATTGTGTTTCCAAGGCACCCTGCTTTCTGTTTTCTTTTCTAGGCTTCATTAACTGTCTGGGGGACTCTTTGTCTCTCTTAAAGTGGGGAGGAAAGATAGAGGTATGTAGAAGGAAAGCAGATAGGAAGAAATCAATAGAAGTGTATTTTTATTAGACTCTTCAACTTCTGAACCATATTAGAAGCCTGAGCCTCTCTTCAGATTACATGACTGTCACCTTCATGTTCATTGACTCATGAAATTTATTAGCTTAGAGTTAAAATTAGAGCCAGAATCCATACTTGGTCTCCCTTCAGCAGCTTCCATGGCCCTTTACTTAAGATTGCTCTCACAGTATTTTACTGTTACTCTCATAGTCAACCTGACATTTCAGATCTTAGTAACCATCAGCTTCTCCCTGGCTTTGCTTTTCTCTTGTGCTTTCAGTGAGAGTATAAATCTTGTATTGAGTGAAAGCTATTTCTGGTTTTATATGCTTCTTGTCCTCTGTGTCAGCCTCCCCTGAACCTTTTCCAAATCCACATATTGGGAGAAAACTTCCATCGTCATTCTCCACCACAAAGGAAGAAGCAAATTTTCCAGGTGTGTTTCAAGCTATCTCTGCATTGTCCAGTTCACAATCTCAAAATTGATCTTTACAACTATCTCCAGAAACATGAGCTTACATTCTCATCTGGGATACAATTGAATACAAATATTTGTAACTTACATTACAAACAATCTAATGTTATTTTATAGTGTAATTTATTCTACAATATTATATTCTGGTTTATGTATAATTATTATGTCATTACACATTGGTGTAAAATTCAATAATTATTATTATTAAAAGAAAATTCAGATCAAGCTTCTCTCAGTATAAAGTTTTGTATGTCCTCAGAATATTTTCCTAGTTTTTTTTATTAAAATTACTTATATGAGTACTGAAATTCTTCAGTTTTTTGTATCACAGGATTACAGCGAAAGATGGCATTTGCTTCTTTAAACACATGTGACCCTGTACCAGATGCTGAAAGAGTCCACATGATTGAATCATTGTCCTACTTCTATAATTTTACATTCTACAATATCCTTGATACTCTATTTCTGAAATTTAATATGTGTATTGTATTACTTTAATTATTTTTTCTATGTGTTTTAAAATCAGAGAAGTATATAAATAGTAACCTTAGAATTATAGTAATGATCAAAACTGATTTAAAAAGACTCAAGAAGTTCACATATTAAACAATGACAACTAAATTTTTTATAGAGATACAAAATATATTTGCGAGGACAAGAAAGCACAATTTATAAAATATTTATATCAAGGATTGTAATGTTTGAAGAAAAGGGTTCAAATAATCAATGAGGATATTAACAAAAATACTTCCCAACCTCCATGGGTTAACTGTTTCCTGTGCCTTTCTCTGTGTAGTTTCAAAGTAAAGTCACTCTCTTCATGTGTCCTGGTGTATTTCTTGAATTATAATTTTCTACCCTGTCCTCTGGTCTGTGTATTACTATGTTATATGTGCTTCTTACCTCACAAGAATGTCATTGGAAGAAAAATGAGATTAAAGCAGTGAAAATCTTCCTGCACAGCAAAAGAATTATATTATGCTAATGTGTTTTATGGCGAGTGCCCATTAGAAAGACAGTTCTGCTTTATCTAAGAGTGATGCAGACAAAGGCCTGTGAGGTGGTTCTTGATATTTCACTTAGGGAAGCATTAAATGAGGTTGCCAAGAATTTTTTCTCTACATATGAAATATGTTAGAAACTCAGAAACGCCCCTCCTTTTTGGCATAAAGTGTCTCTAATCTCATTTTCCTCCTTCTGGGTAATGACTTAGTGTGTATTAATACCACGATTTTCATTTGCTAAGTGTTTTACAAGCATTTATTAGTTAAGCTTTCTTCATTATACTCAGCATTTTACTCAATAAATGTCAACAAACTTTATTCATAAGATGGTTGAGGAAGAGAGTTGTTCCATATCCTGCTTGGCACTGTGCAAAGTCATAACACAGTGGGTTAGCTATTTCAGACAACACAGTGGGAGGCAGAGGTGAAATTAGAAATCAGGCTTCCAGCTTTTAACTTCTGCATGGGTACTCTTTACTTCAAGATGACTGGGACCCTGCTGAGAAATTTTCATGCTTTCCAACTTCTATGTCTGTGATGGTATTGAGGGATATTCTGGTAATATATCAGACTCAAATTAAACATGAACCTAGTGATTATGTTTTATTTTTTTCTTGAAAAATACTTCACAAAGTTTAGTGTTCCTTGGAAATTTATTTCTAAATAATTGTATCAAATATGTCATAAAAATTGAATTTATTTAAAGTAATTTTTACAATAAATACATAAAGTAGAAATCAATTTGCATTTTTAAATTTTGTGTATTTTTCAATTTTTAAGTGACCTAACACATAAGGCTATCGCATAAGCAATTCTGTAAAGTAAAGATGGGTTCTTCTGCTATTTTTTTCAAATATTTAGCATTAGAATTTTTTATTCATCAAAGTATATTTAATGCCAATTGTAACCAAAATGAAATTTAGTATAATGATTAATAGTGAGAGCATGTGTTCTGTTTGTGAGATACAAAGCCAGAATTTACAGAAGATTGAGTATAATATAAAGTGGTCTGTGCTTGGGTTACATTTGTGAAATGTTCCATTTACTTTTCTAAAACCTAGATACTCAAGTCTCATGCTTTTTTTTTCTTTTAGAAAATATGCTTGTGAGTGCATGTGCATATTGAGTGCATGTGTTTGCAGCAACCAGAAGTGGTGAGGTTTCTAATTCCTAGAGCTGGATTGATGATTATTGTGAGTCTCACATGGGGCCTGGGACCCTGCTGAAACAACAAGAAATCTCAGTGTCTGAGCCAATGCTCCAGCCCCCATTATACACAATATTCAAAGATGGAGATCCTTGAGCTAGAGAGAAGACTAAACCATTAGATCGTAGGCTCACAACTAAAGCATCAAAGAAAGATTAACTATTTATTAGTCATTGATGTTCCAATATTCATAGCTTATCCTGATATCTCATGCTACTTTAAAGATTAAAAATTCCTGAACCATGGGGTAAGAAGATAATTTAGACATATCAAGTTATAAACCACAAACTTTACAGTTTTCATAATGTGCCCTGTAGACATCATCAGTATGAAAAGTCATAAACATACTTCTCTCTAATGCTCCTCTCCCAGCTCTCAGGACATAAAGTGTAGAATCAACCAAGACAAATGAGCCCAAAGTGGCATTATTTTTTTTTTCCCAAGCAGTTTCTCTTCCTGCAGTTACTGTCATCAGAAAATGGAGTGGGATGTTTACTGTCTTAAAATCTCTGCTTCAGCATCTTCATGTGTGATGGAACCAATACTTCTTATCCTCAATGATCCAAGGTATAGGATTGACAAAAAGAATATGAAGTTCTTGATGTCACTAATTCAGCTCCTTATATCAAGAAAAAAAATCATGAGACCCTGAGACTGGATCAAACCTCCAGCAGATCATATAAACTGTATGACATCTAATTAGACAAGTACTCTATCAAACATTTTCAAATTGGTTTTTGTTTTATGTTAGGGTGTGTGTGTGTGTGTGTGTGTGTGTGTGTGTGTGTGTGTGTGTATTTGCGTTCAAGTGTAGAATATTGGGTTTTCGAGGATCTCTAACTACATCTGAAGCTGGCAGTACCTTCTAAAATCAGTTATATTCCCTGGCCTATATTCCCTGAGGGTTTAGACTCAAATCCTCCTGCTTCCATAGCAAGTGACCTTACTCTCTGAGTAATAT
Source organism: Sigmodon hispidus (assembly GCA_004025045.1). Classification (NCBI taxonomy): domain Eukaryota; kingdom Metazoa; phylum Chordata; class Mammalia; order Rodentia; family Cricetidae; genus Sigmodon; species Sigmodon hispidus. The sequence goes on from PVIH01004191.1 coordinate 43,839, forward strand.
CAGAGTTATTCTTTCAATTTTCATTGGTGGGAAGCATCTCATTTTTTTTTTTCCTAAGAAACCCTTTAATGGCCATGAGAAAATATTTACTAATAACCCAATTTTTAAATATTGTTTATGACATAAAAATTCTAAGAATGTTAATTGTTTAAAATTTAATTTGTAAAATTAAGAAGAGGACTTAGAAAATGGCTCTTTGTGTAAAGAATTTAAGATACAAGCATGAAGGGCTGAGTTTAATGTACAAGTCTGAAGAGCTAAGATAGCAAGTGTGGTTGTCTGTCTATAATTCTATTTCCTGTGAGGCAGAGACAGAACGTCATGGACAAAATGACTAGCTGGGTTAGCAAAATCATCCAATTCTTTGTCCAACTGTGAAAGATGCTACCAAAATATATGAGGAGAAGGTCAAGAAAAACACCTAATATGAGCTGCTGAAAACTACCTGCATGTTGATCTGGATATACACAGCCCCACATGCACAGCTGTGCTCATAGCATGCAAACATACAGCCATCATACATGCACAAGCACACAAACGAAGCACAGCCAGAAAAGAAAAGATGTCTTTCTACTTTACCTTTTCCAGGCTTCTCTAGTATCTAACAGGTAATTCATACCAAAGCTCATAATCACCATGACTCTGCTAGGCTTGGATATGCTCTAGTATTTGATATTCTCTGCCAAGCTTTCCATAATCACTATGACTGTCACTATGTCACTATGTTTTCAATCGTTTAATATTTTGACTGTATTATATACAATATATGTGTATCTTTGTACTGATGAACAGCTTTAGCTGTAACTTAACTTTCAAGTTTGACTCTTCTACAATGTTTAACTTCAAAAAATGAATTCAATTATTTATCTGGTCTAAACACTCACTGGACAAGATTGTACGTAAAGAAAATTATTTTTGTTGTTGTTTTAACTTGTGTTGAAAGGAGGTGTTCACTGTAGAAATCAACTGAGCTATACTTCTAAGGAACTTTCCTATTTCAACATCATCAGGTTTTATTTACAGCCATGTCTGACAACTGCTTTGGAATATTCTCCTATACTGTGTGAGTATATGTCACTGTGATTGGTTGAATAAAGAAGCTGACTGGCCATTAGCTGAACAAAATAAGGTTAGTCAAGAAAGCCAGACTAATATACTAGGAGGAAGAACAGAGTCTAGAGTCCCCAGGCAGATGTAGAAGGACCAGAAGATAAACAGGTCATGGTAATACAGCTAGCACCATGTGTCAGAGAATAAATAAGGAATATGGGTTAACTTAAAATGTAAGACATAGTCATCAATAAGCCTGATCTATTGGCTGAGCATTTATAACTAATATAAACATCAGTGTGTTTATTTGAGGACAGCTGTTGGAAACGAAATCTCTGCCTACAGACTATGTTATTCAAAAGAATATGGTTATCTTCCATGAATTCAATACATGGGTTTAGTTCAGGTTATTATCTTGGTTACTATATTGAAGTATCAAATGTACAAAGTGTGGCACTGCTAAGAACTCTGATTTATTAAGACATGAGAAGAACATTCTCTGTAATAAATCCTTGAAGTTCATCAGTCAGTGAAGTCATGGAATCTACCAGCTTTCTTTAATGATACATAAGGATGGGTGGGCACTTCAGCTGCATTTGCTCCCATGATTCTCTGGTTTGGGATATGTTGCTATCTCTTAGTAGCATTGTAATGAATATTAATTGAATAAATGATTGTATCTTCCTTTTGATATATTCTTCATGTATTTTTAAAGAAAACAAGTTATTTTCTGAAACCAAATGATTTCTAATATGAAATTTAATTTGTTCTTATAAATAAAATATGCTGTTTGGATATTTTATTAAATTATTAAAAATTTAGTTAGATTTCGGAAAGATTTCTGAAAAAGTTGAGAACTTCCGTTTTTCAAAAGAAAATTCTAGCTATATCCCTTTGCTTGTATTTATTAATTGCTCAGCTATTTGAGATTGGAATTCTAACAGCCGCATAGATTCAATTTCCATCTTATGTACAGCCTCCTTTGTGAGTTGATTTTTCCAACTGTCTAATTTTAATCTCATTTGCATGAGTTGCTATGTGTTTCCCCATTTCCTCAGTTGTTGTTTCAGGAGTCTGTGATCAGCATCTTCCATCCCCATCCACATGTTCTTTGGTTTTTAATATGCTCCTGGAGATTTCATTTCATCTTCCGATAAAGAAGTCTATTAATGCATGGCTCATGTTTGCCCTAAAAGAAGCCTTGCTCTGTTTTATCATCAGTCTGTGAATAAAAATGAATGAAAGTTTTGTCAGTGGAGGGATTAAACATTGGGAGCTCTTCCCTCTGGATTAATTTGATCTAGACATTTTAAAACTAAAGTGATTCAAGCAGGCATATGATATTTAATAATAAATTAAAATTTAGTGTGTTAAATAGCTGAGGGATAAAAGTGTCTATCCAAGTGTCAGATGTGAGGTCCTATAAAAGGCATCATGAGAATGTGATAGTCTTAAGGATGTAGAAAGAAAAAGTCAGTGTTTGAAAATTAACACTTCTAATTAATATGTTAAAACTTATGGTTATTAGTTTATAATTAATATAATAATAGTACTTTGGGGTAAAAGACACCAGCTATCCAGTGAGATCTGGAAGATGGAGAATCTGTATAGTATTAGTGAAATGCATGAAAATAAGTGGAGAAAACTACCCAAAGCCTTGAACACAAGTATGTTCTCTGAACATGAAGCCCCCAAGCTCTGTTTCTAAACATCAATGTCATTGACAAAACTGAGTCAAAATTCACTCATGTTATCTTCTATTTTACTATACACCCTGAATTCTTTTTTTATTTATTATGAATAAAGTCATATTTTTTATCTGTGTATATCCTGTTCAAGTTCCCTTCCCCCTCCTGGCCCTTCCAGTCACCCTGAAGTTTAAAGCAATGATTGTTAATATTTTATTCACAAGTTGGCTCAATTTCTAAACTAATTGTTTTATTTTTCCCTTGTATCTGGAAAAAATATAGAATATAAGTTAAGACAACACTGAAGAAATGAAAAGTGCCAATAGTAAAAAGTTTTTTGAAAATCATCCAGAAATGCAGCCACAATATGCCCCTTTAAAATAAAATTTATGGAATTATCAAATATGTATTTTACCATAAGATAGTGCAATCTGCATTGATGATGTTTACATACATTCCTCTACCCTGTGTAACTGTATTTATGTCCAGCATCCTGTGAGGCATAAGTGTGCCTAGTTAGAAGGTTTTCTTGACACCCACAGCCATTTACAGAATACCAAAATCACAGAATAAAACATCAAAGTATTCACAAGACTCGACAGACTCGACACTCAGATGTGTCCCCTTTCACACACACAACCTTATCTCATTTTCAGTTGTAGTGTTATGTTTCTGTGTGCAGAGTTAGCATTTGTTTTATATATGAAACAATGCATGTTTGTTACCTCAGATTTTCCACGCATTGAGACTCAATAGATATGCTAGGTAACTGACCTAGCATACTGCAATGCCATCTGAGACTAATGTCATCTTTTCCGTGGTTCTAGCACTGTTGGAACGTTCTACCCCCTGGCAGAATGTCTGAATTATCTTTTGACTAATCATTTCAGACTTCTCTTCTGTTGCCCACAAAAACTACAGTTACATGCATTGCGTGATCAAATCATAGAAAGTCTTGACTTTTAATTACATTCATGTGGTGTTTCTGTGTGTGTCTGTGTGTGTTCCACAGTTAAAGGTGAAAGTAAGAGACCAGCTTGTGAGAATGTGTTGTCTCTATCCACCATGTAGGACCCATACAGTAAACTCAGATCATGAGTCTTGGCATAAACTCTTATACTTACTGTGCCAGCTCACAGCTTCTGTGTCATTATTTGGAACATGTACTCACTAACAACATTAGTAAACTCTTCTATGTAAATTTGAGTAGCAATGATTTGTTCATATTTCTTAGATCTGTTTTAAATGGGATGAATATGTCACAATTTACTTGTAAAGTGGACACATGGATGGCTTCTACCTGTCTTGAAGTTTGGCTGTACTTTATCTCCTAGTGAGGGCACATGGATTCCTGGTGTACATTTACATAAAACTTACATGAATCTTTATTAAAAATCATCAGTTTTCCAAAGGCTATTAAGAGTTTGTCCTATAAGCAGTGCTTTGCATAGGCTGCCGTTGTAGTAGCTCCCTGCCTACCTCCCTTTCACTTTCCTTCTTCTTCTTTATGGGGATCATCTATTGTACTACTCTGAGTTTTGAGTGAGCACTGAAGAGTGCCCAGTTTTTAATCATTCTCTGGTCATTTTTGTGTCTTTATTTAAGCTATGCGAGTCACTTCTATGTGACCAACAGAAAGAAAATAAAACAAAGATAATTGAGTCAGGACTCAAAACTGTGTAAATATGGTACATTGCCAGGGCACTGGATAAATAATATAATACAAAAATGGATTCAAAGAGATCTACACTCAAAGGCATCATAGTAACATTATAAAAGACAAAAGAAAAAAGCACCTTAATATTAGTAAAAAATGAGTATCATAATCTTCATAGTAAATAGAATCCCTAAGAGACTCTCATCCAGGTTAGAGAACCTGTGACCTGCTCTATAATCCAGGAGGCCTCCCTATATACCCAAATAGACAATGATGTACATATGCTTTTGGCTGGGTTGATGCACAAGCTCTATCACTAACCATGCATTTAGAAACTGGAAAAAAAATTAGTGAAACTTCAAGTTCTAAAAATTTTTAAAATATTATAGAAAACATAAATATCACAATAAATAGAAAACATAAATATCACAATAAAATGAATAATGAAAAAAATTAAGGAAAATGTACTTGCAAATAATCCTTAAATCAAAATGACTTATTAGTAAAATAAAAAATATTGCCAGTATAATTTAGTGCAGTCACTCGAGGATTAGAAAATATAAGCAGACATTGCTGTCTATGTTTGAGATTCCGTGCTTCAGAAGGTAAAGGATCACCCTCAAGCTAATGAATGAAGAAGAAGCATATCCCACATGGGAAAACAATAAACAAAGAAGAGTAAAGCAGTAAGACAACAAAGCAAAAGGGAATGATGATGACTGTATATGTTACATACACAATTTACACAATGAGCATGTGAAACTTGGGAACTGTCTTTCTGATAGACTATACAGGTATATAAGGAATCTGAAAACTGAAATCGTCCTTAAAAATGAATTCAAGAAGGATATTTTGAAAAATAGATACTAATGAAGTATATAATGCCGAGAAGTATGACCACCTTTCTAGAAAGCTGGCAATAAGCCTGGAGTCTAGCTTGAGAACATAAAAACAAGACTACAGTTACAGTAATTAAATCACAGAAGTAAGACTGTATATTTCCAGTGAATGAAGTGAAACATCAAGGGTATTTTTAAATGTAGAAAAAAAATAGAGTTATGGTAAAGATAAATTGATTCTATCAGCCAGTATTAAGTTTATGCCAATTAAGCAAAATACATCATAAGGATAAAAAACTACCATTTTATTCTTAATGTATAAATACAAATTTAATCTTATATCACATGGAGAGTTATATGACATATAATTTATTGTAGAAATAAAAGTCAGTTTTTATAACACATGCAGTAAACCAAGTTAGTATTTCTTACAAACATTGCACATTCATCTCAGTAATTTCTCAAAATCATTAGATAAATTCCAAGAGTATTGCATGATTAAATTAAAATTATATAGTAGTATTTTTGCTGCTCATTAAAGAACATTTAAAAAGTCAGCATCTCACACTACATACACTACATAAAATGTGAATCCCACAATGCTATATTTCTAAGATAATAAGAAGCAAATGGTCATGGCTGTCTACTGTGGGATGGGCTCTCTTCAGCTATTCTATCTATGGCTGGTCCATGTGATTAAGTCTAAAGAGACTGAACGCCATGAAACAAAATTTCAAATCACTGTTACTTGCAGATGGTCTTAGGTTTCTCTAGAGGCTTGTGGGTATGGGGGGTGCATGTACATGCATGTACACAAACACTTTTGTAGAGTGGCTTCCTAGTCTGTAATCTAAACAGTCCAACAATAGTTGTCTTCCGATGGAAAAGCCAAGGGTTTTGTAGGAAACTGCACAAGACTGAATGCCTGAGCAGCTCCAGTCTGACACTTGAGTCCTGAAGACCTGCTGGTCTTTGGTTTACATTGAATTCCTGAAGAAGTAGATTCTAATACCAGGAAAGGAACAATCTGGTAGAACAGGTGAATTTGCAGGTCAGAATGAAAACAATCAGGGAAAAAGCACACTTGATTCATGACCTTAATTGGATCTGTCATCAGAAAGTGTGACCCAAATTTAGTGTGTCTTCAGACCCCAAATGATCCAGTCAAGGTAGTCTTTTACAGATTTATCCAGCTACTTGGAGTTTAGTTAATTTCAGATGTAGCCAAGTTGGCAAGCAATATTAAACATCACATAGAGTATCTAAATTTATGTTTTAAAAACTTTTAAGTTTTATTTTAAAATCTTATCAGAATGAATAAGTGAGCCAGCAAGTGGTTAAGGAATATGCTTAACATTCCAAAAAAAATTAGCATCAAATAGGTTCTTCACTGTAGGACATATACCACCATGGCAGATATATTCTTGTTTGGAGGTGATGTTACCTGGTGTGGGCTGATGGAGACAGAAAGGATGCTTTTGAGAATGCTGATGTTGAAGGAGTAAGGCTGACTGGGAGAAAGGGCATTACCACGAATATGTGCAATTTCTGCTTATTTTTTCTAAGCACTTAAAAGTGCATTGAAACTATAATAATCAACAAGGAAAAAATGTGTAATTCCATAGCATAACAATTTTACAGTGAGAAAATGAAAGTATGAAAATTACATTCTTAGCAACAAAAGCAATAAAATACAGAACTATTGAAATGTACTTCTTATGAGTGGAAGACACTGAAGACCTGTGTGCTTACAGGCTGGTCTGATGACTTTGAAACTTTGAACTTTCTAGCCTTTTTCTCCTGCTCTCTTTTCCGCTTTTATTGGAAGCAGCAGGAGTCAACAGCAGATGGACTGGGAAATTCTCTATACTATCCATTTGTGTTCATAACTGCACATATCTGAACCCCTGAGCCACACTCCAGTTCTTAAGAGTTGTCCCAGGTAATGATTTCACAAGTTTCTTTTACCTTAACTACATCACTTGCTGTTTTTTCCAGAACCATTGCTGTTATTTATGTCTCTGGTTCTCTGTTTCTAGTTTACTGAGACAGGTGTTTTTCTACATATTTTGTGACTGCTCTCTGAGGCACGAAAAGAAAAGCTTCACCTTTCACACTTATGTATTCACAAATCCACCCTTTAGGCTTTGGAACTAAGTTCTTACAAATTCTTTCAGTCTCTACCTGTTGTTCATTTTTAGAACCACTTCCACATTTTAGTTCATTTGTTGCATCAACATTCCACATCAAGCTCTGTGTTGGTTACTTTAAAATGTTATATTGGGGTACCACAGACTATTCAGCTTAGAATATTAGTGTCAAAATGCTTTAAATGTAAAAATTCTCTATTGTTTAGACAACACTATTCTAATAAAGCTAATTTATTTTTTTTCTGATCATTGTTCCATGATCAGAAATCTCTTCTGTGCAAGAATTAGACAAAAAAGCAATAAGATTGTGGAGATAGATGTATTTCTATGTTATCCCAGAAGCAAGAAAACAGGAAAAAAACAGCACACTATTTTATCTCATCTGGGCCTCGTCTTGGTCCTTCTAGTAGTTTTTCTTGAGCTTCTTGTGTTAGCTAAGATAATGAAGTGTCTTTGTTTACATCCACAAACAGTGCAGTTTCATTGCTGTTATATATTATTTATCCATTGCATCTCTGTCCTTATACATAGTTTTTCTTTGTTTATAGTTGTTTCAGCCTATTAACTAAATGTATCTGCAATGTTCATTTCCCCAATTCTCTTTTTGAGGAAATAGTGCTAGCGTTTAAGTGTGTCCATTTGACGTTCTCATATTAATTCAAAACAGACAGTTCTTTGTACAAAATGCAAATTCTACAGTGAACAGTAATCCTACAACCAGCAAATACAAATCAGGAATGTTGAATAAGAATCTTGAATTAAATTATAGTCATGTTGTTTTTGGCAAAGGGAACCTGAATCAATGCTCAATGTAGGAATAACAAAAGGTAAAAGAGGAAAAATGCAATATAAAATAACCTTGTTCATAAAAACAATTGAGAAAATTTAAAGTCAGTCCCTAAAATAATGAATTCACAAGCACATATCTCTCAAAGTACTTTATCTAGAACATGTAAAGAGTAAATAGGAGTCAATGATAAAACAAAGTCTGTTTTAATGGCATCTAAATATGCAAATAGACTTTTCTTTAAATAAAATAATAATATGAAAAATAACCATATTGCAGGATTTTATATACTACTAGTCACCACAAACTTGCAAATAGTATCCAGAATCAGATCACATTTTCCATATTTTATACTACCTATAATAAAAAGATAGATAATAGATTTGTCAGGAATATGAAGAAAGATTTCTCATCACTCATGTCTGAGAGTAGCTATGGTAATCTGGTTAGCCAAGAGTTCCTCAGGATGGTAAATGAGGTTGTCAGATTCTATTGCTGAAATGTTGACATTTTCAGCTGAGAAATAAACCAAAGCAAAAATTTAAAAATATGTAATCTTAAAAAATTTGTATTCTTGGGAGTAAGACAGATCAATAACATATATCCATCAACTAATGTAAGTAAAGTGATGAATGTTTATCAGAAAAAATTATTTTAGTCATTAGAAGAAAAAAGTACTTGCATTGTCTGCAGCACTGAAAAATAAAAAAAAGAATGTGAATAAAGGAAGAATGTCACAAATGTCATTGAATCTACAGTTGCATTTTCATGGACTCTCAAAACTCACCCTGGATCTGACTGCCCAGCATTGTTATTATTGAACAAAGGCATGTGGAAAATGGATTATAGATATTGGATTTCTGAATGTGGTGTTTTATTTTAAAAGATGACTTAGAGATGGTTATCTCGTTCTGTGGAGTCAATTCAAAATGATTATTTTTTTAAAATGAAAGTAATTACATTATTTACATTTTATCTTAATAGTATTGTTATGTTAAGAAGAACTGTTTCATATAATATATTTTATAAACAGTAACATTTTTATACATAAGACAATGTACGAATTTAAATTAGGATCATAATTCTGTGTGTGCATGTGTTTGTGTAATGCTCAATTGTTGTACATTGTTTGGTTGATGAAAAGGCAAGAGCTATTGTAATTTTCTTCACAGATAAAGAATTAAGTGTCTTTTAATTAATATGAGTAAAGGATAATCATGCTACAATCCAAAAAGTCAGATAGTTAAATAAGAAGGAGAGATCTAGAGGGTACAGATGGATCTCTCTGGAATGGAGCAATAGAAAAGACATTGTGTGTAAACTAGGGGTAGGTGAGGATCGGAATAGGAGGGATCAGGTAGGGGAAGAAGGAAGGGAGTGAGAATGTATGGGGAGAAACAACAGAATGATGGCAATTTAAGGGACCAATGTGGAAACCTAGTACAGAGGGTGACTATGTGAGGACTCTTAGTAATAGAGGATATAGAACATGAACCAGACACCTCTAGAGTAACCAGGAAAGGTTCCCAGTGCAGGGACTGTGGCTCCATTCCAGCCACAAAACTTTTGACCCACACCTGCCCTACCTGCAAGATGTGCTGGAACAATGGTGGTTCAGAGACTATGGGACTAGCCAACCAATGACTGGTCTGGCTTGCAGTCCACACAAATGAGAGGGAACCTATGCTTGACACTGCCTCGATGGCTAGGAACCAGAATGAATAATGTATATTTCAAAGTAAAACAATCCAAATGAATTGATTGTGCATTCTGACCTTATTTTAGTGATTTATTTATATGTGCTTTCAAGAAGGTATGTGAATGTGAGTTAAGTGAAGACCATGATGTACCATGAAGACCAGAGATGTAGGGTCTTTCAGGAGCTAGTAGTATAGTCAACTGTGAACCCCAGATGTTGCTGCTGAGAACTCAACCCAGATCCTTCAAGCGAGCACTTGATGCACTGAACCACTGAGGCAACACTCAAGCCAACAGTTATTAATTTGTGATATGTAGTGTATTGTGTGTATGCAATTATATGTTCTAGTAGCAAATATATTTTGTACTTTTCCAGTATTCTATTTATTGCTGTAGGTCTACCAATCATTATGCCTTTCAAGTTCCTTTTTAATATTAGCATATTTCTATTATATTCATTAATGAATAATAACTTCTTCTTCTTCCTGGGGAAGTGAATATAATACTTGTTGTTATTATTAAAAACTGATTAATACTCATATATTTTGTTACTTCCATTGAAAATCCAATTTCCACTCTATTTTTCTTTTAAACATGATATATCTTTTATTTTTAATTCCATTAGAATTACACCATGTAAAATTTTAATTTCATTGGGGATGGGACATTTAAAAAGTCTATGACAATTTTTTTCTATTACTCAATTACTTTTATTTTGAAATTCATTTATTTCTAAATCAGAGACCCTTCAGTCTTTCATCATGTTTTAGTTTCTACTTTTTGTGTAATGCTTGTTCTTTTGTCTTTTTGTCATTAATTTAAATTTTCTTCTTTTCTCCATATTAAGACAGTAATTTTATTACTATTAATATCTAATGAACTATTTAATTTAGTTGTCTAATTTTTAATTCTGATGCTGACAGAACTTTTAAAATTTTAATCTTGAAGTTACTGAGAATGATCTGTATTCTCTAATTAATTGCACATTAAATATATGTCTGATAACTTTATTGTCTGTAATTTTACTATTTTTTCCCCAAACTTCACACAGTTGTATGTATGTGGTAGCTTATTATTTGAAATTATTTTATACCATATAGTTTGATTATGTCTTCTCCTCCAACTCCTCCCAAATTCTCAACACCTTTCCATGCATCTAGTTTTCTGTTCTCTCTGTCTCTGTCTCTCTCTGTCTCTCTTTTTCTCTTTACAAAACAAACATAAATAATAACAAAAATTAAAATGATGTATGTGTTGATTTCTATTCAGTAAATGGTACGTAAAATGGATATCTACACACCAAATTAAACTATACTCATACCTTTATTCTGTCCAAAAAATCAATTTAAAATGTGCTGCTAACTTAATTTAAAACTTAAAATGCCAAAACTACTGGCGAAAAATATAGAAAGTATACTTCAAGTTAGAACTACAGTCAAGGACATTCTGAAGAGAAAAGACTATTATTGCTCAGGAAATAGTTTTAAGAATCAACAGATTTATGCACCAGAAACCAATTCTTAACAGAGCACAAAAACAGCTAACAGAGTATAAGAAATTCTTCTTTATGGGTTACAATTTCTTAGGGGCAGGAGGGGGAAGGGAGCTTGAACAAGGATATACACTAGTAAAGAATAGACTTTATTCATAATAAATAAAAAAATATTTATATTTATTTATTATAGTTATTTCTTTAAAGAATTACTTCTAAAAATGTTGGTCTTCAAGATCTACTTATACTTAAAAGGGCAGAAAAGCCAAATGATGATGCTTTATGCAAAAATTTATTCTATTAACCTTCAAATTAAATTTTATAAAATACCAATTTATTTTAAAATAATAGTAGCAAAATTTTTTATGTTTTATTGTGCTAAAAATAAATTCTATTAAAAAAATAGTGTTTTGTCCCATGAAAATGGAATGAGAAAATGACATTTCTTATTTATTTTACTACTGTCATGTTCGGTGTTAATGTGTTATCTAACAGCAAATGCTTCTCTCGGGTGACAGCGCTCATTTATGCCCTGTTTTCAGATGCTGAGTGCTTTCCCAGTCCATCAACATTGGCTGATAGCTGAAATCCCTAATCCTATGGATGTATAATGGAATCCCCTTTAACTTGCTTTTCTCAGCTTATCTGTGAATTTAAGCATTTTATATGTTTAATAGGTCTTAAAACTTCTATTTAGCATAATTGCTTATTCAAATTTCCTTTTAAAAAACTTAATGATTCATATAGTTTCTTTAAATAGTTTATAAACTAATCTTTGTAGTAAATGACACATTAGTTTCAAACTCTGTAAGTCTGTACATGAAACATTTTTGTTAACATTTTACAATAGTAAAAACTATATTTTGGAAATATTTTTCAATGTAGAGTCATTATATTTTTTCACCTTTTAAGATAATTCATTAATTCTTTGAGAAATTCATGTGGAGTATTATGTTTGCATTCGTCATTCTTTTCCACCACTACTGAACCCACTCACACACACAGATTTTAAAGCCCATTGTGTTCAATATTTGTTACTCAAATATCATTATTGTGTGAATAATCAACCTACCTGGTATCACAAATCTTAAAGAAAACTGTCTTTTACCCTCCTTGTAGCCATTTATGGCCAGTAGGTCCTCAAGTGAGGTACAAACGTGACTACTGCCCACATTCATGCTGGGAGTTTGTCTGGATTTAGCTTAGGTGGACCTTGTGCATGTTGTCACTATGGCAGTAGGTTCATATTGTGACTGCACTGCTGTGTTCAGGAGCCTTTGCTCATTTTAGTCATTGGCTATCTCTCCTGTGTTCTTGTCCTCTCATATACAAAGACCCTGAACCTAAGGCTGGGGGTGGGGCGTGGAGGGGCAGGTGAGTGGTATACAGACATTCCATTCTAATTAACATGTTAATTGGTTGTGGGTCTCTGTAGAAACTGCCATCTACTGAACAAAGCAACCTCTGTGAAGAGAACTAAGAGGTACATCATGTATCAGCAGTTTGTCATTAGGAGTCAGTTTAATACTATGTCTGTTTAACAGACTAATAATAGTAGACTCTCCTCCAAATACTATGATCTGTCTAACTACTGGTTCTTGGACCAGGTGATGATTTAAGGTTTTAACCATTTTGTAAAGTTGGCCTTAAATCTAATCTGAAAGGGATTGGATATTTCCATAATAATCATTCCATTATTTCATCATTAGTCATGTCTTGCTTGACCAGGCATTATTGCAGCTTACAAGATTCACAGATGTAAAGAAGGTTGATAATGACCTTTCTCACAGTGAAACTGCAAAGCACCTTCTACCTCTATAAATGAAAAGAGCATATAAGATATGATGGACACTATTAAAAATGCAAACCCTTAAATTATAGACATAGATAAGGGAGAAGGCTCTGAACTCAGTGGCATAGGCCCGTTCATCAACAAGAAAAAGACTTCTCCAAACTAAGAAAAGACACACTCATACAGATACAAGTACACAGAACACCAAATAGACATGTCCAGAAAAAAAAAACAAAAACAAAAACAAAAAACAACCTCACATCTTATAATAATTAACACATTAAATAGAGAAGACAAAAAAGATATAATGAAGTTGTTTTTTTGTTTTTGTTTTTTGTTTTTGTTTTTTTTTTTTTTTACATTCTCAACAGACTTGTAATGACTGGGGTGGATTTAGGAGAAAAACCTAAATAGCTGGTCACCAGAACAAGGTGGAGAACTCAGTAGGCTGTCTCCTGAGTAGCCACCACGGCGCATATAGCCTTCATTTTTTCTGTAACCATCCTTTTGGTCTCAGAGACAGCCAACATAGGTTCCCTGCTTATGGTCAAACACCCGTTTATTGTTCTCCGATAGGCTGCCAAGCTTCTCTGCTAGCTGCAGAGCCAAGTTCTGTTGGGCAGTGGGCTCGGTAGGGTGCATTACCACCACTGTCTGTGTTGGCTGGTCCAGGGAAGCCATCAATTCTTCATTAATAATCATCTTGCTGATGATGGAGTGAACAGTGGGTAGATCCAGCTGGAACATATCTGACAGTGTCTCCATACTGATGGAATCATAGACACTGCTGTAGGTAAATAGGTAGGTTCTCAGTGACTCTTACTGGATCTTCCGAACTAGCATGGTGTGAACTTTGTCAGCCTCAGGGAAAAGGTCCCACACTTTCCCATTCATCTTTACATTAATGATGAAACTGTGGCAGGTCTTCCAGTCACCCATCTTCATGGCCTTGGAGGCAGCAACCACAAGCTCCCTCATTGATTCAGGAGGACCTGACACATGGTTTCCTTAGTAACCCTTGGAACATCAACCAGGAGAGGCTGTGACTCTCTTGCTTACAGAGTTGGAGACAGGTGGTGTGATTCTTCAGGGCTTTTTCTACAGATACTCATTAGAGGGACTTGAGAGCTGGCTCAGTGGGTGATGTCCTTGCCATCTAAGTGTGATGACTGCAGTTCGGATTCCCAGGATCTGAATAAATGCCAGGGGACAGTGGTGGCCAGCCAGGAAGGAGTGGAAGGTGGTCAGGGGAAAGCTACTTTGGTTTCCTTTAGCCCTCTTGCATCTGGGTTGCAGATGAAAGGCATTATCCATGCTGAGGGAGGTTCTTCCCCTTCAGTTAAGTTTTCCTCTGCTATCTACATCTTCAAATATTTTCCACAAATGGGGCTGGGTCAAATTCCATTTTCTTAGGTCTCTAAACAGTGACATCTACTTCTTCCCCAGAGTACAATTTATTCACTTAATGACTTCGATTGACAGACCACATGTTGATGAGAGAAAGGTCTCATTATAGCCATATTTGCCTGCTTTCCTCTCCCCAGGGAACAATCTCTGTAGTGTTTTTTTGTTTGTTTGTTTTGTTTTTTGTTTGTTTGTTTGTTTGTTTTTAACCTTTATATTTTTTTTTCTCCAGAATGTTAGGAGTTTGGAATCATATAGTTCACAGTTTTTTCAGTTGTTTTCTTTTGTACTACTATATCTTGACAGTTTATTTGCTTTTAACACTAATTAATGTCCCACTGTCTAGATGTATGACAATTTATGTGTCTATATGTCTTGCCTGCTTGCTAGTTTTAGCCATTATGGGCAAATCATTTATAAAATATATGTGTAACTGTTCTACGTGCATATAATTGTTCCTTTGGGTGACAACCACTGAACAGCTTGGGATCAGAAACACCTTGATCTCACTCCTTGGATCCCACTGTCTCTAGAGGAACACCTGACTCAGTCTTGAGGTTGGGCGGAGAAAACTGGATCGGCCAGGAGTGGAGACTGAACTAAGCAATATTGTGTCAGTGGGACCATGGGACTGTCTGCTGCCTGCCCAGGGAGAGGATGGGGAGTTGTGGAGAAGAAACAATGACCTGAGGTGGCAGGAGGGGGAAGGGACCTTGAATAAGGATATACAAGGATAGAAAGTGTGACTTCTTTGTTCATAATAATAATAAAAAAGACATAAACTGACATGGATCTACACAATTATGTGAATGGCCAAAATCCAAAATTGTGACAATATTGAATGTTAGCAGAAAGTGGGACAACAGGAAGTCTTATTCATTGCTGATGGAAATGCAAAATGATTCCACTTTGGAGACACAGTAGTATTGTCTTCAAAGTAAAATCACAAAATTCAACAATTCTACTACTTTATATTCACCCAAAGTTTTGTATTATGAATAAAGTCATATTTTTTATCCATGTATCCTCTTGTTCAGACTCCTATCCCCCTCCACCCCTCCCAATCATTCTTTCTTCTCTCCATCTCTTTTTCTCCTCCCCAGCAAGGGCAGGAGGTCCCAAGGTCCCAAGGTAGCTTAGTTCAGCATCCATTCCAGGCAGATCTGCTTTCCTCACCCCAACATCAAGACTGGGTCATGTGTTCCTCTGGAGGGACTGAGCTCCAAGGTGCTGGTCCAAGGTGTTTCAGATCCCAAGCTGTCAGTGGTTGTGGTTTGCAGAAAAATGCATCAAAATAGTGAGAGATTTTGATTAGTAGTTTTAGAATCCAGAAGAGCCTGGAACAATGCTTTGCAAGTCTGAAATGACCCTGCATACCAGATGAAATTAATATAGCCCAAAAAATTATCCATTATAATTGAAGGAGAAATAAAAATTTTCCATAA
This sequence comes from Sigmodon hispidus, assembly GCA_004025045.1. Taxonomy (NCBI): domain Eukaryota; kingdom Metazoa; phylum Chordata; class Mammalia; order Rodentia; family Cricetidae; genus Sigmodon; species Sigmodon hispidus. Next base: position 59,841 of record PVIH01004191.1, read on the forward strand.
TATAAACAGCCTAATTTTCTTTTATGTGCAACAAATAAAACAAAAAGAAAATACTTGAAGCAATACTTCAATCTCAGTTGAAAAATGAAGAAGAATATCAGAGAGACTGCAGGAAGAATATATATTGACAATAACAATTATTGACAAATGAGATTATAAATTTGAAAGACAAAAAGTTATAGATGGAAGGGTTGAAATAGAGGAAAAAATCAGAAATGATGTAATTAAATATATACTCAAAAATGAAATAATTTATTAAAAGTAATATTTATAATCTGTGAGCTATCATGCAAAAAATTCTGGCTGTTGTCTCATAGATTATGCCCTTATGATCCATCTCTGGATGCTCTCATTCTACTTCTGCCTGATCCTTACACTCGTGCTTGGATTTATCTCTTACTAGTTTAGAAATTCCTGTACATGATTGATTGATTTAGAGAATTCACATTTTAAGTGACAATTTGATATACTTATACATATATATTTTTTGCCTGCTTTCTCTGAACTTTTTTTCTGATTTCATTCTCTCTCCTAATGCATCAGTTATACTCATTTTATACCTCTTACCCTAGTAATTACATGTTTTAAGCAAATTAAGTCCAGAGTGAACAGCTCCATTCCACTTTAGATGAAGCGTTTGCCTTTCCTCTCACTAGCTGCTTGTGAGTTTTATTCCTTTCACTCAGTTGCTGAAATCACCAAATACCTTAAGGTATTTACCAACATACGGTTGCCTTATGTAGATCAATTCTAAAGAAGGGCGTATCCCCGGCTTTCATCTCTTCCTTCTCTATCCCTTCTTCTCTTGGATGGAGTGTGTTTGGGCTTCCTACCACTCTTGTTTCTCTCACACTTTTTTCCATTTAAAGAATAAAGCACCGTTGTTGTAGATTGGATCTACTCTAGTCCAATTCCTCACTCTAGGCTTTCTGTGCAAATTTTTATTTTCCTTTTACTCTGAATGATAATGGTTGTGAACACAGAATTAACAGCTTATTACTGTGCTATTTTCTTTCAGATTTTTTCCCCCTTGGATACTTTTGTGGAAGAAGCCCCTTGGCACTTGCATATTTTGCTTTATAAGATGCAAAATTTCAACTCTCTTGATGATTTTGAATATTTTCTTTTTACTTTTGTTTCTTACAATATATGTACCTATGATGCTCTTTATCTTTTTCCAAATTAGAGCACATCTCTTCATAGATTTGTCCTTTATGATACTAGTGTCAACCATACTTGAAGACTTTGATGATATAATTGCTACATTATCTCTGCTTTATTCTCCATTTTTTATTGCAGATATTAATGTTATACATTTAATATTGTATCACATTTGTGAAAATGTTTGCTTTGTTTCTTTTTTATTTTTGCCTTGCAATTTCTAAATTTTACGTTAACCTGTGACTCCAAGTTTTTAATCTTTGGCCAAGTTAAACACATAAATAAATAAAGACATCAAAGATTTTTATACCTCGTGGCTCATTTATTTTCACTATGACTAGAATGACTTTTTTTCTATTCAGCCTTAGAGTTCATTAGTTGTGTGTCCTGTCATTCTCTCTTGATGTGGAATGTCTTTCTGTACACTATAAAGGACCACTGGATAATAAAGAAACTGTTTTGACCTATGGCATAGCAGCTTAGAGGCATGTGGGAATTTCAAGCATTGATATAAAAGAAAAATGGCAGAGTTAGAGAAGACATTGCAAGCTACTGCCCAAGAGAGCAAGATGTAATCAAACACAGGTAAATCCACTTAGCCACATGGCAAAGCATAGATTAATAGAAATGGGTTAAGATGCAAGAGCTAGTTAGCAATAAGCCTGAGCCATAGACTGAGCAGCATGTAATTAATATAAGACATTGTGTGATTTATTGGGACGGCTGGTTTGGATCTTGTCACTAGTCCAGTCCAGAAACTTCTTGCTAAACACTCTACTTTTTGTCTTGACTTTGATTATCACAATTTTTTAAAAGTGCATCTATCTTGTTATTTATTGACAGAATTCTGTTGAAGTTTATTTTAAATAAATTTTTCTCTGTATATTTTTGGGATATAGTTAGTCATATTTTAATGTTCATTCTTGATATTTTACTGTCAATATCTGCAAGAAACCTGCCATTTTAATAATAATTTAATAAACTTTTTAATAATAACATTCAGTTCCTTGAAGTGTCATGATCATCTGCCCCTACTTTTTGTTCTATTAGAATATAGTCTGAGTGTTGCAGACCAAATCACTGATGTCAGAAAATCTTTGGTTACAACAGGTTTGGTTTCTTGAACTCAGGATCCTGATCAGTTTCTTTAAGGGAGAAAGTAAAAGTTACAGAGAACGATGACACAGTCTTCTGTGACTAGCTGAAATAAGCAAGTCCAGTTTTATTGAGGGAGAGAAAAGTCTAAAGTACCTTCTTCCAAGTCAGGGAAGAAGGAATTTGTTTTCCTGTTATCTGCATGTGTGTCATTCATTGATGGTCTATGTCATTTCAGATCAGGATGCTTATGCTTCCCTTGTTATCAAGACCCCAGGCAGACCCCAGGTTGAATAATAAGAAAGAGCTAGGAACACATCTCATAAGGTACCAATTATAACCAATTTTAACTGGCTGAGGCCAGTTCCCTTAAAAGCCACCAGCTCCTACACAACCCACAAGAAAATATTTTCAGTACACTCCAAGGGAAAACAGAAGGATGTGGTTACTTCTGCTATGTCCCCAAAGCTGGCATAATATACAAGATGTTACAGACATTTCAAAGAGAGGGGTCAAATTCCATACTTGTCCATGTTTGAAAATTATTCTCATGTTTGCAAACATGAGTCTCATCGTTAGTGTTTGAATTATACCCTTGAAAGTGTTAGTGTACCGGTGTCTTTGGGAAACACATTGTAAAAAGGTTATCTCTGTTTTTTAGAGGATATGATTACTGAAGTTTTTTTATTCTGGGTGGATTTTAAATGGAACCTTATTTAGTGTTGTTATTCCTGTTATTTTCTAAGAATAGATACAGCTAAAGGTCTATCTGAATCTTGGCAAAGGAGCCTTGTTTCTTTTTCTTACCTCTTCCAAAGTTCTTTGAGGATGCATATGCTTTTATTTCTTGGAGCAAATATATTACATAATAATATATAAAAATGTTTGACTATCTAGATTGACAATTAGTCTTATACATTTTCTCTAAGTATTTTTGTTTGTTTTTATATTTATTTATTTTTTATGAATAAAGTCATATTTTTATCCATGTATCCCTTGTTCAGACTCCCTTCTCCCTCCCGCCCCTCCCCATCACTCACTCTTCTTTTTAAGGCACGGTTTCAGTATTCGTGGAATTCTCTATGTAGATCAGGCTAACCTTGACCGGTCTCACAGAGATTTGCTGCTTCTGTCTCCCTACTGCAGGAATTAAAGGCATGTTTCACAACTCTATGCTACAGTATTTTTTTAGCTCAACAAAAGATGGTAAGGTATAGTCTCTCTGCAAATAGGAATGGATGGACATCTAGACTGAACATCTAATTTCATGTCTCTGTCACCTAAATTTCAAAAAAATCAAACAAAAATGGCTAAGGAAAAAGACTAGACCTCATTTCTGCCTCTGCAAACATCCCTTTAGTCCTTGAATGAGAAAATGTACATTCAAACCCAAAAATTGCTATGCAATTTACCTATAATTTATCTGTCTCCCTAGACTGATATATCAAGCTATTTTTGTTTTTCTGCACATTCTATAGATTATATGATATTTTGAGCATGTGAATTATGAAGAACAGTCCTCCACATCTTCCTTCTGCAGACAAAATTCATATTTTGTCCTCAACAAGTTTGGTATGAAAGTCAAATATCATGGACTTCAGACCTTCTTTTGAGTTCCCTTCTTTCAACCTGCCATTTCTTCAGTTATTCAAGGAATTGTGATGTCATACTTTAAAAATTCATTTTAAACCTGCTGATTTTTTTTTAAATTAGAAGGTAAAAAGTATGAAATGAAAATATTACCCAACACTATGAGCTCTTTATTCCTAGTTCTAATTTACATATCTGATCTTAGGTCTCACTGGTTTGAAAGGAAGATCAACCTGGATGCTGTCAGCTAAATAAACTTCACTCCAAAGGTTCATTAGTTTCCATATTGGCACTCTTATTTGTTTCAAAAATATATGTATTGATTACTTGACATTTTAATTTTACCATCACTTTATCTCTTCCCCAGCAAGGGCAGGAGGTCCCAAGGTCCCAAGGTGGCTTAGTGCAGCATCCATTCCCAGCAGATCCACTTTCCTCACCCCAACATCAAGACTGGCTCAGGTGTTCCTTTGGAGGGAGTGAGCTCCAAGGTGTTGGTCTAGGATGTTTCAGATCCCAAGCTATTCTGTGGTTGTGATTTGCAGCTTGGGAGTGCTTTGTTTTTTGTGTAAAGTTCACTAGTGAGTGAGTAAATGCCCTGCTTCCTTTTCTGGGTTTACGTTACCTAGCTCAGGAGGATATTCTCCAAATCCATCCATTTGCGTACAAATTTTAGAATATGATATTTTTCTTACTGTTGAGTAGTACTCCATTGTGTAGATGTACCACAGTTTGTTAATACATTCTTTTGTTGAGGGGCATCTAGGTTGTTTCTAGGTTTTTGCTATTATGAATAATGCTGCTATGAACATAGGTAAGCTAATGCTTTTGGTGTGTGAATGTGTGTCTTTAGGGTACATGCCTAAAAGCTACCATAACTAGATGATAGTGTGTAGAAAAATGCAAATAGATCCAAAACTATCACCCTGCACAAAACTTAAGTCCAAGTGGATCAAAGACCTCAACATAAACCCAGCTACACTGAATTTGATAGAAAAAAAAGTGGGAATTACCCTCCAACACACTGGCACAGGTGACCACTTCCTAAATATAACACCAGTAGCACAGACACTAAGAACAACAATCAATAAGTTGGACCTCATGAAAGTGAGAAGCTTCTGTAAGGCCAAGGACAAAGTCAATAAGACAAAATGACAGCCTATGGAATGGGAAAAAATTTTTACCAACCCTGCGAGCAACAGAGGATTGATCTCTAAAATATATAGAGAACTCAAGAAACCAGAGCCCAAAACCCTCAATAACCCAGTTAAAAATGGGGTTCAGAACTAAAAAGGGAGTTCTCAGTAGAAGAAGTACAAATAGCTGAAAGGTACATGAGAAAGTGCTCAACATCTTTAGCCATCAGAGAAATGTAAATAAAAACAACTTTGAGATACCACCTTACAGCTGTCAGAATGGCTAAGATCAAAAATGCAGATGACAGCCTATGCTGGAGAGGATGCAGAGTGAGGGGCACACTCCTTCATTGTTGGTGTGAGTGTAAACTTGTTCAGCCACTCTGGAATGCAATATGGTAGTTTCTCAGAAAACTAGGAATCAATTTCCCCAAAGATCCAGCAATACCTCTTTTAGGCATATACCTTAAAGATCATAAAGATGCACAATCACACATTCTTATTGATTTTTTTAAAAGATTAGGTAAATCCTTTGATAGATTTTGACAAGGAAAGTGGCTTATCTCTGTTGGATATGTTATGATGGGCAAAGCACTCATATTGATACATACAAACACACAAAGCATTCATATGAACACACATACACATAGCATATATGTATAACACTCATAACCACACAGAGAGATAGTGTAGCCAACAGGTAAAGAAAACTTATAACTATTTCACTAGACAAGGTGTGTTAGCTTGGTCAGCTTTAGTGGCTCTGGTACCATTTTTAAAAAACTAGTTTAGGAGAGCACACCTAAGTGTGCTGAATAAAGAAACACAAGTGACTATGAAGCTGTTGTGTGTTCTTATTTGTTCCAAAGAATCATTGCATGAAGTTTTTTTTTCCAAAAGTCACCTACTGAATTTTCTCTAGGCACTGTAGTTTTAGCATAAAGCACTCTATAAGAACCCAAGAATATGATTTATTTTCCATATTCTGAAATTAATGTTCAGTTTATAAAGTACAGGGTGGGTTCAGATGGGACATTGTTCTCTGCCCATGCAAAAAAGTCGGTCAGACAATGTTAAATAACTTCCAGCTATCTCATCTAGCATTTAGGGACAGTTGGTTGCTGACACTAAATCTCCATTTGTTATCATAGTGCTTAAAGACCTTCAGTTTTTATACTATGATTTTCATATTATGAACTTATAAAGAAGGGCTCTGGATCTTCCACTAATGTCACAAAGCTCAACGGATTAAGCAATAAAATCTTTTGTAATTTCTGATTTATCTGTGCCATAATAGTTTTAAGTTACCATTCAAAAAGAAGTTCAGTATATTGAATAAACAAAGGCATGTAAGATTCTGGTTTTCAGAGTGACAGAAAATAAAATTTGATTAAATTAACAATGAAATAATAACATTTACTTTTGTCTTAGTAAATCAGAACTCCATTTTGTTGTTGATTGCATAAAAAAACTTCACACAGTAGGATATAATTTTGAAAGTGTTGAAATTTGCATTCATTAGCACTCCAGAGGCAATCAAGGCATTTCCAATTAGGACCCACTCCAGCTGTACTCTCAGCCACTATGGAAATGGTTTACACAGATAAGGAGAAAATTTACCACTGTACTAAGGTATCCTTGATCTTTTTTAGCTCCTGACACCTAATCATTTATCTTGAAGAAGGATATGTGGAAGATGTCACTATGTAGTAAGAATTCAATAGATTGTGAGATACACTGGCTCTAAATATTTAAAATAAATTTCCCCAATATATTTTGAGTACTTGTCTAATTAAGAAGAGAATTTGAGGATTGGGCATAAAAAATAATGTAGACTTTCAAGAATTACCCAATAAAAATACTGGTCAAATTAAATAAACTCTAAACAAAACCCACAATAGTCAGCAACAAGAAATACTATAAGGAAGATGGAAAAATTTATTTCATAGAATCACCATTTTACTGATGCATGTTGTGTTTGTCTTCTGTTCCAGAGTCATACAAGAGCAACCTGACTCTATAATTCTCTCCATTCCAACAACTATTAGAATACATGAAAAACAATCCATAGCTCATAGCATTGGAGTCCAGCTTTGGAGGTCTAAATAATTAAACAAGTACTAGGGTAATAAATTGATGTTCCTATGAATCCAAGTGATGGGGAGAAAAGAGAGTGACTGGGATGTGTGGCAGGTGGAAGGGAGTTTGAACAAGGGGATACATGGATAAAAAATATGACTTCATTCATAATTTAAAAAACCAATATATTCCTGGCACCAGTAAAAATATTCTAATACACACTATATAATATATATATATGTGTGTGTGTTAAGTAAAGCAAAAATAAAAGTACCATATGCATATTTATTGCACACACACACACACACACACACATCTGCATAGTTTTGAGCTTCAGAACAAGATCTCAAGCTTGTAGCCTAAGTTGCCCTGTAATTTACTCTGTAATGTTATACTGAATATATTAGTCTTTCTGCCACAGCCTCTCAAGTTCTAAGATTATAAGCATGGACCATAGCACCTGCTTATATTTAATATTAGTGAATATTAATAAGCATGTATGGGCTAGACATTTTTCATATTTATATTAGCTGTTTCTAGTATTTTTGGTCTTTCAATATAGGTTCTCTCTGTGTACTCATGGAATTTTCTCTATAGTCCTGGGATGGTCTCTATATACGAAGCTGGGCTTGAACTCAGAGATCTGCCTGCCTCTCCCTTCTCTCTTGAATACTGCAATTAAAATCAAGTACCATTACTGCCCACTTAGCTTGGCTGTTTTTTTATATCTGTCAATCAAAGACAAAGTTGTCTGCTCAAGTCTTTTATGTTCCAATAAAATTTGAAATCTGAAATAATGAACTTGGCCAAGAAATCCCAGAATTAGTGAAAAAATAGATAGACTTAGATTTATTTTCTGTATACATGCCTACATGGCTTATTTAGAATAGAGTCCTATCTGCTGGAAGCTTGTGAGTGTTGCCAGAGCCTGGGAAGAATTTTACCTTAACGATAGGCTATATAGAAAATGAAAGTCTTAAAAAATGGAACACCCAGATAATAGTGTGTGTCACAGATTCCTAACCACCTGTTTGTAAGATAAACCTTTTATTAAGCAGTACATGGCTATTCACTATTTTTACATGAGTAATATTTATTCTGTATAGACATTTATCACAAATATATAGTTTAAGATGAAAATGACTGAAATTATTAGCTGTCAATTTATGATAGCTTTGGAGATGATGATGGTTAACTTTACTGAGTATCTAATTAACTTAAAAATTATGTCATTAATTTTCATAGTAATTTCATTTGACCTTTTTCAGCAAACAATGGAAATAATAGTAAGTTAATATAAAGAATTTTGACAGAATGAGAGAAAAGTCGTAATGAATTAATCCTGGTATTCCTTTAACACTCTGAAAATAAGCAGTTTTTCATTTATTTCATTGTATAATAAGAGACTGTCTGAAAAAAATCAAATAATCATCTTGGATTATAAATATGGTATCTGCCTGGGCATCATGGTACAAATATATAACTCATGAAATCTCCCCTGCCTTTATTAGATATACGTTTACTCAAATAAAGTCTCTGTGCTTTAATTCACATTTCAGACAGCTGTACCTGGCCTTCTTTACAAAATAAACCACCAGAAAATGGTTATAACAAAATAAAAGACGGGGAATATATCATCTCATACAAACAGAACCTGTTAGTCTTGTCATTGTGTATGTGAAAAACTATAAAAGTGATAACCACAGTCACTACCACATCTCTAAGCAGCTACAGAAGGAAATTGCTTTAGAAGTTGTTCCACTGAGAATTTAGGAATTTCAAAATTGATGATAAAAAGACTTTTAACTATGCATTTAATTCACTTTTATTTAAAGGACCAGGGATTAATTATAATTCAGCTACTTAATGTCTTGGAATAGAAACAACACTGCATCTAACTTTTACAAAAATATTAATATGCAATTAATTTGTCAACAATTTCTCTTAGATAAAAAACTTTTTAGTTTTTTTATGGAAAAACTAAAACTCAGAAGAGCTAAAAACACTCTTGTACAATAAAAGAATTCACAGTAATATCACCATTCCAGTTTCTAAGGTCTATCAGAGCCATAGTACTAAAAATCTTGGTATTGTCAAAAAAACAGACAAGTTCATCAATGCAACCAAATCAGAGACTCAAAAGTAAATCAACACACCCATTAACACCTGATTTTTGACAAAAAGTCAAAATTATACACCAAGGGAAAAAAATCTTCAAAAAATGGCAAGGGCAAAGCTGGATGTTGGCATGAAGAAGACTGCAAATAGATCCCTACCTACTACCATCCTTCACAAAACTCAAGTTCGAATGCATCAAAGACTTCAACAGAAATCCAGGTACACTGACTCTGATAGTTGAAAAAATGTGATATAGCCTTGAATGCATTGGAACAAGAGACAACTTCCTAAACACAAAACTAATAAAGCTGACACTAAGATCAACACCTAATAAAATGGGACCTCATGAAACTAAAAGGCTTCTGTGAGGCAAAGAACACTGTTAATAGGTCAAAATGGCAGCCCACAGAATGAAAAAAAGTGTGATTTTTTTCTGCTCTAACAAATAAAGCTTAAGAGAGTAAGGTAAGAGAGCAGAGCTAGCCACTAGTTAACCATAGAGTCTGAACAGTGGTAGCACAAACCTTTAATCCCAGTACTTTAGAGAAGAAAGCAGGGAAAATGAGGAGTACAGACTTCCTTAAACTGTACAAGATTGAGTCTGCCTAAAAGAGAAACAGCCAAGCATTGGTGGTGGCTTACACCTTTAATCCTAGCACTATGGATATGGAGACAAAAATATAAGATGGATGGAAACAGATCTCAACCATTTTTACCTGAGGATTCATTAGAGACCAGTTAGGATTCATGCTACAGGAAAAGATCTTTACCAATCCAAATGCTGTAGAAGGCTGATTTCAAAAATATCTAAAGAACTCAAAAAATTAGATATCAACAAACCAAATAATCCAATTTAAAAAATAAAGTACAGATCTAAATATAAAATTCTCAACAGAAGCATCTCAAATGGCTCAGAAATGCTTAAGAAGATATGCATTATTCCTAGCAAAGAAATGCAAATCAAAACAACTTTGAGCTTCCATCTCATACCTGTCAGAATAGCTAAGATTAAAGGCATAAGTGTCAGCTCCTGCTTGTGACCAGGTAAGACTTCAAGTGAAAGGATTGGTACAGCAACACAACCATATAACCTTTGACCTATAATCTGCCCTGCATATGGAAAAATGCTAGGGTAAGGGTGGTACAGGGATTGAGGGAGTGCCAAACCAATTATTGGTTTAGGCAATAACCTAACCTACGAGAGTAAGCTACCACTATCATTGCCTAGAGCACCAGTAGCCACATGCTGGATAACCCAGAGACCTGGGAAAGAACCAAATATGACTGGAGGCAGATGGGTGCCTATGCCCATTCTCATCAGAAAGGCTTCATCCAGCAACTGATGGAAACACAGACCCATAGTTAAATGATATGACATGTATTTTTATATATTGTAGATGTCATTGATAATAAAGGGACTATTTTAGCCCATAACAGGGTATATTTAAAGTGGGCAAAATGTCTAAATATAGATTCAAAAAAGAAGACAAAATGAAGATAAAAACAATCCAGCTGCACAAAGGGCAAGATATAAAAGCCCAAATAAGCCACAGACCACATGGCATAACAGATTAATAAAAATAAGATAAGTTCAGATGAGAGGGGTAGCTAAAAATAAGCCTAAGCCATAAGTAAAACAACATATAATTAATATAAGTGTCTGAGTCATTTTGGGGAGGCTAAAGAGCTGCAAGTAAATCTGAACTACAGGACTAGGTGTAGCAAGATTTCTGGTTGTATTGAAAAAAAACCGAGAGACTGTTATCTGGGAAAGGCTGAAGTATCAGAGAGGGGAAACACCACAGTCAAATCTTACCCAGCTATCTTCCAGGTTCCTAAGCCTCACTCTTAGTCACTTCTAATTGCTGGCTGTTTTCCTAAGCCTGCCTTAAATACCCTCTTCACCCAGCTGTATCCCATTCAGGTTAGGATTACAGGCATGAGATAATCTAATTTGGTAATCAGCCTTGAACTCACAGAAACCCAGAAAGATCTCTGTCTCTGGAGTTACAGGATTTAAGACTTCCCTTGGAAGTTCCAGAGCTATCTCTGTCTAGTTTGACTGTGGGTTGTTCTCTTGATATTTCAGGTTTTATTAAATATGTAGCATATAACTACAGCTAGGCTGTACCCAAAACTCTTACAATAGCTAAACATTATGCATAGCTCAGGAAATCTTATAGAAGGAGGGAGAAATAATTTATAAAAATCGGAGGGCCGAGAGTACCACAAGAAAACTCACAGAATCAATACATCTGGGATCATGTGGGTTCATAGAGACTGAAGCAACAACCAGGAAGCCTACATGGGATTGAACTAGGCACTCTGCCTATGAGTTAAAGTTGTATCGCTTGGTCCTCTTGTGGAACTCCTAAAAATGGGAATAGAGGCTCTCTCAGACTCTTACTGCCATTTGGGACCCCATTCCGTATATTGGGCCACCTTGCTCAGTTTTAATATATAGGGTGGTTCTTAGTCTTACTTCAGAATGTCAAGTTTTGTTGACATTCATATTCAATCTGCATTTTCCTGAACAGATATGTGGGAGAAGTGGATTGAGGTATGAGAACAGATTGGTGTGTGGGGAGTGGCTGGAAAGGAAGAAGGGAGTGGGAACTACAGCCAAGAAGTAAACAAACCAACTAACTAACTAAATAAATAAATTCTATAAAGTTTGAGGGTGCAGTAGGTTCTTTGAGTTTTTGTTTTAATACTAAAAAATTCATGTATGTGTGTAATATATCTTGATAATCTCCACTATTGGTGCTTTCCATTTCAGTCTCCTTAAACTGCCCCATTACTTCTTCCTAAAGTGTTTATTCTCTCTTGACAGTTACTTGATAAGTACAGATTAATGCTGTGACATGTTCACAGACATGATATCATCCACTAGGGCATGGTCGAACCATGGTTATCCCTCCCTCAAATGAATATCTTATTTCAAAAGACAGTCAATCACCAATAGCTCCTTTAGGGGTGGAAACCCAGGGACCTGCCCTTCTATCACACTGGAATTTTTAACTGGTTTGGTACAGGCTTTGTGTAAGTTACTTTAGCTGCTGTGAATTCACATGTATAACAGTCATGCTACCTACAAAAACAGCAATTCATAGCACCCTTCCAATATCACATGAATTCTAGTTGGTATAATGAAAATATAGAGCCAGATGTTGAGGTAAAGCTGAATTATCAGATAGAGGAAACAAAGCACAGCCAATTCTCACCCAGCCTACTCCTCAGGTCAAACAGGAATAATCTATCTTCACAGATCCTCAGCCTGATTGGTTACTTCAGAATGTTCAATCTTTGCCTTCTCTTGAATTATATCTTTCCACACCCAGCTATTTAACTCTGTATTACAATCCTGGAGTTTACGATGAAAGGTGTGATCTAGCACTGCTTGGCTCTTAGGTCTTATACTCATAGAAACCCAGAAAGATCTCTGTCTCCAGAGTTAAGGGATTAAAAGTGTTGGTCACCACTCTCTGACCTTCATGGTGTATCTGTCCTCTGACTTTCCTGACTGATTTTTATTAAATATGAAATATATTATCACATTCCAACTTTCAAGGTTTTCCATTCTTTTGTTGTTTCTTGATTCTTTCAGGGAAATGATGAGTGTGCTCTTCATGGCTGAGGATTCAGTAACTGATTCTTAGCATATTGAATTAGCCTTTGAAAATGGTGTCTTATCTATCTGTGTTGGTCAGTCATCAGTAATGGTAATATCTGTTTTTGTTTTTTTGTGCCTCTGAGGACTTGATGATCATTAACTCATAGGGAGGGAACCTGTTGCTGGCAGTGAAATTTTCATGTTTCCTGGGATTTTTATTTCTTTTATGATTAAAAAGTACTGCCAACTTCAGTGTCATATTTGTGCAATCTCCTTCCTTCAGAATTCAAAAGATTACAAAATCTCTACCGGAGAGACCTTTGAAAATTGGCTAACAACATTTCTCCCCCTCCTTCAACTTGACAAATTAGAAAACTGAAATTTTGTCTTTTTTATCTCATTCCTTATGGGTTCATGAAGTAGTTCATTGACCACTAATACAAACTTGATGTTTTATTATTGTACAAATATAACACAAGCTATGACTGATTATTTTATTTCATTGGACATTTAAAAGTGTGCATTTGAAAAAACAGATAAGTTTCTGTCCCTTTCTCATTGATAAATGCAAAAATCTTCACTAGCAATAACATATATTCTCATCTTAATAATCTTATCAAATAATTTTTACTGATTTGAAAGTTCATGATTTAGTCTGTCATAGACAAAATATGATGACAAAGTAAAAGGAGGAATCCCTGAGGAAAAAGAAAAAATTCAGTGGGAAAGGGTAATATAAGGCGAGGTAAAACAACTGAAATTCATAATATACATGAATGATACTGTCAAAGAAGAAATAGAAAAATATGTTGGCAAACTTAAATTCAATAAATTTTATTAATTCTGGGTGGCTAGAAATGTGACTCAGGCATTAGGATCACTGGCTGCTCTTTCAGAGGACCTGGGTACAATTCCCAAAACCCACATGGCAGCTCACAATTGTTTGCAACTCCTGTTCCAGGGAATCTGACACATTTACACAGTATATTCAGGCAAAAACACCAGTATACATTGAATAAATATTTGAAAAAATAATTGAACTCTGAGTACACATGTCTCTTGGATATAAATTAAAACCCAGCATGCAAATAGAATTTTCTCTTCTTTATAATAATGAAACAGCTATGTATTTTCTGCTTTTAGTAATAAAACCTTAAATGTATGTATGGCCTCACACTGATACCTGGTATCCTGTAATGGAAGGTGTGGGTGGGGGTAGTGAGGAGTGTAAGACTTAACACTTGGAGGTAAAATCCATTTATTTTATGCATGTATGAGAAATTACCCATATTGAGAAAAAGTATAGTCATCTAATAAAGCCAAACTGTGCTTAATGTCAGTTTTACTAATGCTTTTTGCTATTCAAAATGCTGCTTTTGTATTAAAACAGTTGGCAGAATATTAGACAGTTCTTAGGGTGACAGCAATACACAGCATACAGAAGGTAAAGCCTGCCGAGAATAAGAAAAGATGAAATTTGTAACCTTTGATTGAGAAATTGAAGTGGTAATGAAAGATTGTTTTAAAGAATATTAATTATAACATGAATTCACCATAGTTTTTAAGAAATATTATTTTGTATAAAAAGAAATATTATTTCCTAAAAAATCTACATCTCAATATATTCAAACAGGGCTCCAGACTATCTTTGTTCAAAACAAAATGTTACAAAGAAGTAGAAATGTGCATCTAAGCAATGCTGATTACTTTTGTCAAACAAATTTCTTAATTAAATTAATTGATGAATTCTATACCCAGAGATATCTACCAAAACATTGATATTTTCAGACGCTACTAGTCATGAAATAAAAACAAAAAAAAGATACCATAAGACATTTGCACTTTTAGTATGTTTATAGAATAAAATAAAATAAAGCATATATATTTGTCAAATGCTTTGAATAAACTCTTTTATTCACTCAATTTAAAAATAATGACAAGAATTTCTTGGATGGGAGGTATCAAAGAACTGGAAGCACCACATTTACAGCCTTTCTATGTCAGGAGATAAAGGTATCACAATCTTTTCTACTGTCAGGAAATTCAGCTTAAAATGACCTGTGTTTTCTATCATTTTTATAAGCAAAATTTTGTTTTAAATTATATATATGTGGGACCAAAAGACTATACCAATATTATAAGCACAGGATTTTAAGAATCTATATGAACTAAGAAGATGAATGAATGACAGATATTAGGTACATTGTGAGTTATAAAAAATTTTGTTTAGTGTTTTTTTCTTTTTATCAGAAAGAACAAAGCATTTCTGTGTCTGGTGTTGTATTTTGTCTTTCCATATTGCATCCATTAACAAACTTGAGTCCTTTGAGATGTGATATCCATATCAAGTACTTAAAAATGTAATCATGTATAAACTTTGCAAATTCTCCATAAGTCAAAAAGAGAAACAAAGAAGTAATTTGTTTAAAATTTGTTTAAAAATTAAATTTTATGTATTAATTTTTTTTTAATTTCTTAAAGAGGTGAGCAGATTCCAGCTCCTGGGCCACATGTCTGGGAATTCCTCTCTGAGATCACGGTCACACCCAAGGGTTTGATCTCAAACTCTTGCCAGCAGATAGGCCCTAGGCTTTAACTGAGAGGGGTCTCCTCCTGTGACCCCTAAAAGAAGGAACTTGCAAGACAGGGCCCTGCCTCCAGGGCTAACTGTGTCATCAAAGAAGGACTGAGGCCTTTGAAACCCAGACCACTGTCCAGAGCAGAGTCAGATATCAAGCAGTCCCCTTGCTCAGGGCAGGCAGGAGACACACAAGCCCTCTAGCCACAACTGACTAGGAGCTTAATAATTGTGAACCACTGAAGCCATGGAGAGATGCTAGAGCAAAAATAAATATAGCAATATAAAGAAATCAAGGCAACACCAGAAGAAACTGGTGGTTCTACAACTACAAGACCTGAACAGAGCAATGAAGAGGAAATAGAAGGAAAGAACAGCAAAAACATCTTTATGAAGATTATTGAAGCCTTCAAAGAGAATATAAAAAAATCCCTTAAAGAAATAGAAGAAAATACAAACAAAAAATTAGAAGAGATGAACAAATCCTTGAAAGAAAACCAAGAGAAGGAAACACAAAAACTAAAAGAAACATTTGAGGAACTAAAAACTAAAATAGAAGCAATAAAAAGGCACAAAAATGAGGCAAAGGTAGAAAGAGAAAATCTGAAGAAAAGAGCTGGAACTACAGATACAAGCATAACCAACAGAATCCAGAGATGGAAGAGAGAATCTCTAGAGTGGAAGTCTCAATAGCGGAAATACATACATCAGTCAAAGAAAACACTAAAAACAAAATGTCATAACACAAAATGTTCAGGAAATTTGGGACACCATGAAAAGACTTAACTTTAGAATAATAGGAATAGAAGAAGGAGAAGAATACCACCTCAAAGACACAGATAATGTATTCAATAAAATCATAGAAGAAAATTTTTCCAACTTAAACTAGGAAATGCCTATAAGGATACAAGAAGCTTCCAGAACAACAAATGAATTTTGAAAATCTATATTCCAAAAAATGGAAAACATAGAAGAAATGGACAGTTTTCTGGACAGGTACCATTTACCAAAATTAAATGAAGATCAGATTAATTACCTAAACAGACTTCTAATCCTAAAGGAAATTGAAGCTGTCATTAAAAGTCTTCCAAGTAAAAAAATAAAAAAGCCCAGGTTCAGATGGTTTCAGTGCAAAATTCTACCAGACATTCAAAGAACTATTATCAATACTCTTCAAAGTGTTTCACACAGTAGAAACTGAAGGAGTTTTGCCAAACTCTTTTTATGAGGCCACAATTACACTAATACCCAAGCCACCTAAAGACACAACAAAGAATGAGAGTTACAGATCAATTTCCCTCAAGAAATTGATGCTAAAATTCTCAACAAAATTCTGGCACACTGTATAAACAACATATAAAAGTTATCCACCACGATCAAGTAGGCTTCATCCCAGAAATGCAGGGATGGCTCAACATATGAAAAAACATAAATGTCATCTATCATATAAACAAACTGAAGGAAAAGAACCACATGATCATATCCTTAGTTGAAGAAAAAGCCTTTGCCAAAATCCAACACTCATTTATGATAAAAGTACTGGAGAGATCAGGACTACATGGAAAATATCTAAATTTAATAAAGGTGATTTACAGGAAGCCAACAGCCACAATCAAACTTAATGGAGAAAAACTCAAAGCAATCTCACTAAAATCAGGAACTAGACAATGATGTCCACTGTAGCGGGAAATCAGGAACTGTATATGTGAACGATCGCGTCATAGGAATGGAGACGAGCTGGGCGTGGTTAACTGAAAAGGATTCCGGAAGTAGACCTTCGAGGGAGGGGACCAGGACAGGAAGTCGTCATTCTCTCACGAGAGTTCCCCGACTGAGTGCGCAGTTCGCTCCAGCTGCCCGGGAGTTCAGACATACGGCGTAGAGATAAAAAATCTTCCTTAAAAAGGCTCCGGCGTGCTACAACCTCATCCTGTCATCTTCTCCTAAAACCGGCTCTGTTTTGTAAGCTATTTTCTCCAAATAAACCCTGTTTAAAAACATATCTCAGGGCGAGTTTTTACCACGATAATTGGCGCCCAACGTGGGGCTAATTCTACAAACCCGCCGGGTTCCTCACTCGCCCACGAGGCCGGTCTAAACGACTTTAGTTACCAGCTGCGCACGAGCCTCCTGTAAACAACCAGGAATGAATCTGCCCGCGGCAGACCTCCTGAGAGACGGATTGACCCGTTCTAGTAGAGCACGCCTGGTAAAATTTGTTAAAAGATCCAAAAAACACCCTCCCAGCCGAATCGCCACTTTGTTTCCCCACACCATTGCTGCCGCTGCTAATCACGACAGCGACATCTGCTGGCCATAAGTTCTCATTACATCTAAATATATTTTTTTCTTCCTTTTCTTTTCTACATATTTTTTTTCCTTTCTACAATGTCTTACCAGATAAATGTTCAAAATTTTTCTCACTTTGTCACAATAATAATAAAAAATTATTTCCAAAATTACACATTTAAAAGTTATCTCCACCCAAGAGTCTTTTTACTTTTTTATATAATAATATACTTCATACTTAACTATTTTAAGACATCTCAAAATAAAAAACATGAGGCTAAAATGTCTAACATAAATAAACATATTAAAACACTCCAAAAACTCATTGTTTCCATAAAAAAAAATCTACTTTAATTACAAAAAAATTTAAAACTCACATTAATAAAAATTTTAAAAAATTAAATAAAAAATTTTAAAAAATAAATAAAAATTTTATTAAAAAAATACAAGACTCATATTAATAAAAATTTTAAAAAATTAAATAAAAAATTAAAAAAAATTAATAAAAATTTTAAAATAATAAATAAAAACTCTAAAAAATTTAAACAAAAAATAATAATAAAAAAATATAAAATCTAAAAAAATGTTCCATTCTATAAAATTATTAAAAAAATCATTCATAAAAAACTTTAAAACACTAAAAAAAACCATTACCACTAAATTACAAAATTATAAAACTCATTTAAAAATTTTTTAAAAAAATTTTAAAACAACACCTACTCAAAATAACCCAAAGCCCCCTCTTAAACAATACTATTACAAAAAAAGTTCTTTACCTAAAATAATTACCATAAAAAAACTACCCCCCATCCCTCCAACTCTATTCCCAATTATAACAAAAGCCAAAAAACCACAACCACATAAAAAAGCTTCTAACAATATAACATACAATTATAAACCTATACCCATAAAAAATTTAAAAACAATAAAAAAAAACCATAATAAACTATAATATACACTCACCTTTTATAAGACAATCCTTAAACTCATAGTCAACACAAAATCAAATAATTCCTAATAACTAAAAAAATTTAACAAATACAATATTAAACAATAGCCAAAACTTCCAATAAAAAAATTAATTTAAAAAAAAAGGCTAAAGCCTTAAAATCTCAAAATCAAACTAAAAATATTACCAAAAACCAAATCCTTAAAAAAAGCCAATTTACTAATTTATCAATTCAAACTACTTATAATAACCATACTCTGTTACTGTGTCATACTGCCACCTTAAATACTTAAAAAAAAATTTTAAACCCAAAACAAAAAATTAAGTCATATACCCAAATTAAACAAAGTCCAATAAAAAAAAGATTCTGGAAGTAGACCTTCAAAAGAGGGGACCAAGACAAAAAGTCGTCATTCTCTCACGAGAGTTCCCCGACTGAGTGCGCAGTTCGCTCCAGCTGCCCGAGAGTTCAGACATACGGGGTAGAGATAAAAAATCTTCCTTAAAAAGGCTCCGGCGCGCTACAACCTCATCCTGTCATCTTCTCCTAAAACCGGCTCTGTTTTGTAAGCTATTTTCTCCAAATAAATCCTGTTTAAAAACATATCTCAAGACGAGTTTTTACCACAATAGTCCACTCTTCCCTTATCTATTCAATATAGTTCTCGAAGTTTCAGCTAAAGCAATAAGAGAACGAAAGGAGATTAAGGGGATACAAATTGCTATTTTTACTTAAGGAGACTTCAAATTCCAAAGTAATATCATTTCATGCTTTTGCTGCTCACATGGCCCTGAGCATTGATCAAGAAACTCAAACAACATAAGTACTTATCTTCTCTATCAAAAGCCAGTTAAAGGTTCTGGAGAACTCACACAACAGGAAAATTTTCTGAGCATTATGTACAAAGCCCTATGCTTGATTCTAGCAATTATTCAGCATAGTCTTCGCCCTCAATAATATGTTTTTAAGAAAATAATATGAAAACTGAAAGACTGTGTTGTGTAATAATCTTCTTACATAGTTCCAAGAGCTATTCAGACAGTGGCATATGTACTACAGATCTACATTCATAGGCATATTCACCACTAATATTTTCAGAAAGATGCCTGGGTTCTGTGAAGACAAATGTAAGGAGAAAATAAATCATCTGGTCTGGTGGGACCAAGGCCACTTTGGTGGTTCTAATGAACATCCACATAATCATGTGCAATAACAACTTCTCTTAAGCCAACCTGAAGTTTAATGCTGCATTTGGTAATTGGTGAACTACAAACTTCAGACTGATAGGGACAGTGGGAAAAGGAAATACAGAAAAATAAATGGCCATCAGCCGGTGGGCTACCACAATGGGTTATTTAGGTCTGCTCCATATATACAAAAAGGGAGTCTGTCTTTTGATTCTCAACAGACTCTTTGTGCCTGAGTAGTTGACTGTGCTTTCTCTTTTCAGCAAACTGGTGTTCACATGGTTTGACCCATTACAGTTACACATTAGTTGTAAGAGAGAAACAATACACTGCCAAAGCTGAGTAATATTTATAACACCACTAACTATATTCACTAGATTTTCTAAGATCACACTCTCAGAATTAATTTATTTATCTTCCTTCAATTCCAAGTACTATTTGGAATATATTTTATTAATCTTTTTACTTTGTTTCATAAAAGGTAATAACATTTCTTTGTTATATTTATTCATTCGTTTGTAATTATGTTGTAAGTGTATGTACTTGTGACAGAATACTTGGACAACTTGCAGGAAGTGAGTCTCTTCCACTTTGAGCATCCAGAAAAAACATCAAATGTATTTATGAGTGCCAGAACCAGGAGTCCTTACCTGCTGAGTCCAAACTATGTCTACACTAGTAGAATGTGTACATCTACTAGTCAACAAAGTATCACTTAACTATGAATTTCCTCTAGTGTATATAATTTTACTCTATCATTTTTCAGTTTCCTAGGAACTAAATAAATGCTTAAGAGTAATTTCTAATAAAACAGCTTATAGGAAATTGATAAACAAATTGATATTTTGGCAGGAAGAGTTTAGATGGTATTATACAACAAAAGGTAAATTAAATCAAGTGCCATAAAACTGCAGAAAGGTACCACACAGAGAAAGAATATATTAGGGTTTAAACAGTGGACTATGAAACATAGAGAGACTAACTTGTCAGAAGTAGAGACTTTTAGATGATGTGAATTGATAAATTATATTATTATAAAATATTTTTTAAAATAGTGTAAGATGTGTATTCCTGGAATGATCATCTCAAATATATGGTATATTACAGTTAAGTATTCATGACTGTGTTTTAAGAATATAACATTTTTGAAAAAACCAACACTGGTTTATTTATTATCTATTTCTAAATCCAACAAAATGCTTCAGTTATTGGTATTTCATATATCCTTGTGATTTAAATCAGTGAAGGAGTCAACTATATTTTAAACTGTGAGTTGCAAGTCTTTTTTAAAACAAAGGCTCAAGGGGTGATATTCCATGATTACCGAGGTCAGGCAGTTAGGAGAATGTGAATAAAAGATAATATATTCACCTACATAAGCTAGTTCTATGAATTGTGTTCTGATAGTGCAGAGATGAACACATATCTCTTCTTACTAAAAAGGAATAAAAAACAACAAAACTGTTCTGTGCTGAAATTTATGCCTTCCTGTTTTAGATGAGGATCTTTGGACATCTAGAGAACAGATTATAATATGAGGTTTGTCAGACAATGTTTGATGGGTCTACAGACAGTATTCTGATCACTGTTCTATTACTAAAAACTGCAACTCTTTTTTAAATAAGTATTTAATTGGAGGCTTACTTAGAGTTTCAGAGGCTTTTTCAAATTGGGAAGCACCTCCTTATCATTAAATAATTCCTAATTGATGACTAAGCATTCAAATACATGAATTTATTAGGACCATTCTTTTGTTGTTTTTGCTTGTTTATGATTAAAGTCTCATTTTTACATTTTTATCTATTTATCCCCTCATTCAAACTCCCTTCCTCCTCCTGCCCCTCCCAGTCACTCTCTCTTCTCCCCATCTCCCCCTCCACAGCAAGGGCAGGAGGTCTCAAGGTCAAAATGTAGCTTAGGTCAACATCCACTCCTGATCTGTCTCTCCTTGTCTGAGAATCAGTTTATAAAGCTCTCACATACTATTCCAATGCCTATCTATGTATCACTATAATCCCTACCATAATGAAAATGGACTCACTCTCTAAAACTGAAAGCGAGTTCAAATTAAATGGGCATGGTGTGTCTTCACAGCAATAGAACGCTGACTCAGACAGATGGGAATGAAGATGGAGATTCTACTTGCTCTTGTGTGAAAAATACCATTGTATACCTGAATATAGATAGCTTCATTCTGAAGACAAATTTGCAAGTCTGTGACATAGAAAGTAAGAAACTCACACTACCTTGAATGATTTGACCTATAATATCAACAAAATCATATTATTATTGTTTAATGATATATAATGTTTAATATAATTTTTACATCAATAATTGATTTTCCAGGGGAGTCCATGACTCACTGCTCCAGACAGACAAGGTAGTGACTACAAAAGAAACTCTGCACCAAAGTTCAGTCTAGTGTGATTGTGAGGTTATTGGATTTACTCAAAAAAGCATGAATGACTAAAGACAGATTTGTAGGTGAGGAGGAATTTGCTTATCATTAGAAACTGTTAAAGCATGTATATTCTTGGTTTAGGAAACATGACTTTGTGATGATGTGAGTCTCACAATTCTGCCTTCTACTAGGAAATGTTAGCAAACCTAAACTCAGGATCTCAGCATCTCAGCTTTTTGGGATGGTGACACTACCTCATACTACTGGACTGAATACTGCAATGGGAAGTTTGGGAAATAAATGGGACAATTGACACTTCATATATGTAGGATTCAGAGTTAAAAATAGAATAAATGTAGTTCACAAGCTGAACTACATTTATTATTAAGTGAAGTATGCTGTCATATTCTTGGTGGTGGCGAAAACCCTAAAATTTCCCAGAGTTGGGATGGTAAACATGATTCCTGCCAATAACTTTTTCTTAAAGGTAAGCTCTGATATACTAGGAGCTTGTTGAAGCTGACTGGAGATGGGTGGAACTGGGTGGAGTCAGCTCTCATAGTTCTGCCTTTAATCCTCACAGACTGAAGCCACACAAAGGTAGAAAATGCACAAAAGATCTGAATTATGTTTATTATTATGTTTTCTATTAATTTTTTTTAACATTTAATGAATTAACTGCGGAAAGACATTTGATTGTAAAGGCTGCTAAGTTAAACATATATATTTTAAAGTATCTTGACTTTGAAATTTGAGTCTAAGCATATGTTGCTTTGTAACAAAAGGTTCTGCTTTTCTTTCCACAGAAGATGAGAACCTGTTGGGTGTTTGTAGGCTAATACAGTTTGATCTAGTAAGACTCTCTGAAAGTCCTCCCATGAGAAAATATGGATGTCTACATTAGCTTCAAGACTGCCAACTAAGATGATCCATGCTCAGGACCCCCGTAATATTGCCAGTGCCCTCAAACAGCAGGAATTAGTTTATGGAAAACTACACCCAAATTTCCAAAATATTATTTATAAATGTTTTTTATTATAAGTGGTTAATAATCATAGTCAATCTCTTTTTAGAGAAAATGGGGAATGTTATATAGAAATTATATAAAAATTAGATTACTGAATCTACTTTGATCCAAAAAAACAACTGTTAATTGCATAATATTTTGTATTGGTATGGGTTTAGGTTTATTGATACAAATTAAGGTCAGTTTTGTTATACTGTATATATATTTCTACTTTTGCTTAAGATATTATGCTTATGCAATTTCTTTAAAATTATAAAGTTAAGAAATATAGTCATCTATGATAATCAAATTTATAGTCATGATAATTAGGTTATTTAGATATACAAACACGTGTTTTCAATTACATAGGTAATATTCAAGCACTTCAAAGACTTACATAATATGCCATTTAAAATATTATAAGAACTTAGACTTTCTGAGTGATGAGACATGTCTTCTCTTGGCAGCACCAATCTAATTTAAGAGAATGATTGGAACTCCGTATGGAGTTGACCTTCTTTGTGGCAAATGTTGGCCATTGGGTAAGAGACTGTTCTTGACAGTATGCTGTATAAACTGGATATGCAGGACCCATAGGAATGTGACCACTGAACTTTGCCAGAACAAGCCAAGATGATTATTTAGGTTTCTGCTACATTATGCCAGAATAGGAGAAGTAGTCTTTAAAATGTTCTGTTTCACTGAAAAGTTTTCCAGGGACTCTAGGCATGTAGGCTGAAGATGGATACTCCAACATTACAGAGGAACTTTAGTTGACTGCCCAGGTAGTCAGATGTCTCTGTCATTCTCAGAATTTGTAAGTTGAATTCTATGCACTTTCTATTTACTCAGTTAACATCACATCCTTCTGTGGTCTTTAATGTAGTTGAAGATTATATAGTTATAATGATAGTTACTCTAAGTAATAATAAAAGATAAATTAGATGTGAAACTCCAGACTACAAGGATAAGGTAGATGACAGATTATTTTTTAAATTTTACTAAATACAAATAGTCTAGATATTGTAACTGTAATCCTTGCTTGCTAGCTGTTTTGTTATATGTAATTTTGCTATATTTAAAATAAAAACTTCCTTTTTTAATTAGACAGAAAAGGAAAAGTGACGTGAGATATCCTTCTGTATGCTGTGAATATCATTAGATAATAAAGAGACTGTTTGGCCCATGGAAATGCAGATTGTAGTCAGACAGGAAATCCAAGCAGAAATAAAGGAGAAGGAGGGTGAAGTCAAAGAGAGATGAGATCCAGCAGCCCAAGAAGCAAGATGTTATAATGTATTTTTCTGTATGCTGTGAATATCATTCTTAAATAAAAAACTGTTTTGGCCTTTGGCTAGCACCATAGTAGTAGGTAGGAAAATTGGAGAATAGGCATAAGAAGGAAGATAAGAGTCAGAGACTCAATCCAGCTGCTAAAGAATCAACATGTAAGGAATATAGGTGAGCCACAGGCCACGTGGCAAAACAGATTAATGGAAATTGGTTGAATTAAGATGAAAGAGCTAAGTAGCAATATGCCTGAGACTTAGGCCAAACAGAATGAAACTAATATAAGTGTCTGAATAACTTTTGGGGGTAAAGTGGCCATAGACAAATCTGGACCTCTGGCCCAGATGGGGTCAGAAACCACATGTTACAGATGATGCCCAACATGGGGCCATGCTAATCTTCTCTGTATCATTCCAGTTTTAGGATATGGGCTGCCAAAGTGAGTTTTTGCCAAGCTTTTGATTAGACAGAAAGAGGAAGTAATGTGGAAATGTCTTTATGTATGCTGTGAATATCATTCTTTAAATAAAGCAACTGTTTTGGCCTGTGGCTAGCACTGTAATGAAAGGCAGGGAAATCAGAGCATAGGCACAAGAAGGAGGGTGGAGTCAGAGAGATTTGATCCAGCCACCAAAGAATCAACATGTAAATAACACAAGTGAGTCATGAGCCACATAGCAGAATAGATTAATAGAAATGGCTTGAATTAAGATATGAGCCAGAATTAAGAATTAGATAAGAGCTAGCTAGTAATATTCCTGAGACATTGAGCAAACAGGATAAAATTAATGTAAGCATCTGAGTCATGTTTTTGGGGGAAAAGTGGCTGCAGACAGGTCTAGACCTGTGTCCCGGTGGGGTCAGAAAATACACGTTACATTATGGAGTACAGGTAAGCCACAAGTCATGTAGCAAGACATAGATAAATAGAAATGGGTTAAGTTGTAAGAGCTAGCAAGCAATATGCCTGAGCCATAGGACAAAGAGCTTGTAATTAATATAAGCCTTTGTGTGATTATTCGAGACTGCTTGTCTGGATGTCAGGGCTTGTCTAGGCCAGAATCTTTTCATTACATAGAGACTACCTGGAGAGAAAACAATTAAGATGTAACTTTTTAAATGTAAAGTATAAAAACATGCTATTTCAATCAAAACTAAAATTTCTTTATTGAACTACATTGACTTAGGAAAATAAAGCAAAAATTTAATGAAATGGGTAGATTATATGATTTGAGTAAAGAGTAGTAAACTTTTCTCACTTTGATATTTTTTGACAGTTTTATATTTGAGATAATATCATGCACTTTATTTGACTCTACTATAAAATGAATGTGGTAATTTTACCCTCATATGTGGCATTGTCCCAACAAATATGTAATATTCTCAGTGAGTATAACTAAAGTGTTATATCATTCACTAAGTTATGAGGTATAAATATCAAAACACTGACCAACTTTGCCCAGTTAATCTGATGCGAATTAGGTGACAAAAGTTCTGAGAAAAACTCTAACCCTAACCCTAAACCTAACCCTAACCCTCTAACATCCATGAGGGGCTCCAGGCTGCTCTTGCACCTCAGTGCTATGTGAATCTCAAATATTTAGCAATTTCGGCTTAGAGTGCATAACCCTCACATTCTTAATGTTTAGTTCTGATAAGTTTCTTTACCTCCATGCATCTGTATATTTTAAAGCATAACAATTTGATAATGAGCAGTGCACTAGAAATTACCAAAATATTAGAAAATATGTTTCTATTGTATTGGTGGCATGGTGGTAAAGACTTTTTGTTATTAAAACATCAAATTTAAGCACTTGCCAAGATGTGAGTTTGTGGTCCTTTTCTTATAAATAACAATCCAATTAAATTCACTGAAGAGTGGATATCTACTATACAATTGTAATGTCCTGTCAAACCAGACGTCAAAGACCATTTATTTCTTAATGTTGATGTTTTCGGTCTAAGAATATAGAATGAAATTAAAGAATGGACTGTGCCATGGTTTTATATATATAAACCTACCACAATATATGATCAACTATGAAGAGATTTTCAATTCTGGAGTTGCCTAGTTCAGGCTGGTATGTCAGGGATTCACTTGATCATTAAATAACCAAGCCCACTGTATACTGTACCATCACCCAGGCTATATAACAATAAAGACACTAGCTGAGCCCCAGCACATGCAAATAGGCAACATGAATGCATTTGTTACTCTCTGCTCTTGAAATGGATCTAATAGCTTGTTTTACTGCCTTTCCCACCCCACCACTAGTTATTGACAGCATCCTGTTACTAGAAACTAAGATAAATACGTTTACCCTTAAGGTTCTTTGCACTATTTTTTTTTTTTTTGAGCAATAGTAATGAAACTAGAAAATGGAGACATTTAATAAAAATCCAAATTAATCACTCTATGCAAGAAAAGATTCTGCCTCTTTTTGTCTAAACAAAGAAAATTTAAGTTCAGACTTTTTCCTACAGTTTAGAACCCGCCAGGCACAAATCTACCAGTAGCTTTTGTCATGTTTGATGATATTTGCTTTGAAGGTTCAGCTTACTAATTTGAATGTTCAAAGCTGCTAAAACAGAAGGCATGTCTTAAAGGGCTCGCTGGAGGGTGCCGGAGAATTGGTAACAGAAGGAGTCTAATTTCATTTTTGTGTTTTGTATTTTGGCATAGAATACTGTCTCTTCCATTGGCCCTTTGAAAGCCTATGTTTTTAATATCCAATATCACATTTTAAAAGTGCCACGTTGGGGCAAAATATGAAACATACCTTCTGTTCTCTAATAATAAAAATCTGGTACTCGGAAGAGATAGACATTTCTAGAATAACTCAGAAGAATGAATAAATAGCCAGGTAGCTATGCAGCCATGAGGAAATAATCTTGTGTTTTTTCTCTCCTCCAGATTGAGGATTAATTAAACTTGCACTGGCTGCTTTATAGGGAGATCTCCAGGTTTATTTTTTCATTGATTTTTTTTTAAATAATTTTTTTTCTTTCAGTTCACTAAAATGATCTGTGATGGGTGTTAGTGCAACATTTTATTTTCTTACCACTCTGAAGCAAGTATGCATTGTGTAAATGGATATTAAATATTACAATTTCCACATATAAATGCTTACATTAATTTCACCTCTGCTTTCTCTTCTTCAATGCTTCTTATATACTACCCATCACTTTTCTCTCACAATTTCACATGCTATTTTTAAAATGTGAGTTAACTTACTGCTGCTTTGATGTACATGGATGTGGGGCATTCATTGAACACGGCTTCCTATCAAAAGTCACTTCTGTGAAGAGAATTGACACCATTCCTCTACCAGCAGCCATTAATTACCTATAACTCTTAGCTAGTAGTAGAACTTTTGAGTCCCTTGCCAATTTATAGAGACTTTGTTTAGCTTAAAGGTGTGCTGGTCTATGCATGCAGTTCTAGCCTCATGAGTTTACATGTGCACAGTCCTTTGTGGTCTGGAAACCAATTTTAACAGCTGTCCTCACTACCTCTGGCTCTTACTATATTTTTATGTGTTGCATGCTGGACAGAGCAGTAGCCCCCTAGGTTCCTGTGTTTGACTTGTTCTGTATAACTGTTGCTGTTCCAGATAGGGAGTCAGGCTCCTCTCAACACCCACCCAAAATAATTGTCATTTCACTATGTCTTCAAATTCTTTACTGCTGAGCTTCAAGGAAGATAGTTGGAATCACATACCTGCTTTTATATTGTTTTTGTAAAATTGAAGAATGAGTAAAGAAAGGAATCAAAAATCCAAAAACAGAAATATCCCAGTAAATAACAAACAATGAAGCTCATGGATATCAAGTTTATAAATAAAATTTACTCCCATGGAGGAAAGAAAAAGAGCAGAATGTGGTTGCAGGTTTCAGGGGAAGGGAGGTTTGTATTGGTGCTCTATAGGCTACAGGGAATTAGACTCATGACTCTAACTTCCATTCATTTACAGCCTTTCTACACAACCCTCCAAACATACTGTATTTATAAAATTTTATACTTCCATACACATGGCTTTTATTCTGATGTCTTCTCCATTTATATAAATTTATGGCTACGAAAACTAGAGTTTAAATGTTTCTGCAATTATTAAATAGCATCATGTCAATTACAGCATTTTGTTTTCTTTGCTTGGATGTATTTCCAATATTGACAGCAAGTCGTTAAAGAGAATCCCCAGTCAGTATCATCAACTAACATGTGAAAACAAATTGAAGAACACCTCAGTAGGAACAGGTAAAGCAAAGTGTGCGAATTAGATATGGAACCTATGCTGGTCCTTCTGAAATCTGAATAGGAAGTCTTGCTTAGAATAATTATTCATTCAAATTTAAGAGATGACATAGCACTTATCTTTAACAACAGGATACATACAAAACGCCAACCTATTACACAGTTCAGAATTTAAAACAAATTCTTATTCAATGTCCTTCCCCCTTCCTCCACATCAGGTCATTTTTTCTTCACCACAACTCCCCATCCCCTCCCTGGGCAGGCAGCAGACAGTCCCATGGTCCCAATAACCCAATAACCCAATATTGCTTAGTTGAGTCTCTACTCCTGGCAGATCC